>PVKB01003865.1:0-172910 GCA_004027205.1 Ctenodactylus gundi | reverse complement strand
TCCCCTCAGTGTCTGCTTCTGGGATCGCCCACCTTCCCCCGTATGGTGTCTAGGGAAAGCTCTACCTGATTCAGCGAGGGCCTGGAAGGGGCTCTGGTGCTTCCTAGGCATCTACGAAAGGCCCGGGAACAAGGATTTGTAGATGGGTCGGCTCAAGAAATGCAGAAATGACCCGAACAAGTCTCAGGCTCTGGTTCTCCCAACCTGGGCCTGGTACCACTTCTCAGACCCTCAACCCCTTAACCAAGGCCTGTCATCTCCTTTCTTCTGGGCAGGAAGCCCTCTGTTTCCATGTCTCTTCTTTGTTCTCGGCCCCTGCCTGTTCCTGGGAGGTGGGTATGGGTGCTGAGCAGCCCACAACAGACAACCCCTTATATTCCTTGTGACGGCCTTGGGAAGGTTTGATGGGGATATTAACATAATCGATGAGGAAGCCCTGTCACCCCAAACATGGAGTCTTTAAAGAGAATAGGTTTATGCAAATTAGATATTGATGGAGTAATGATTAATTGGCCCTGAGCCTTTGTTAATATGCAATTGTAGTAACATAGATACATTTATAATTATTTTGGTTAATTGTTCAAACAAGCACTCAGGACTTAATTGCATAGAGTAATTGAAGAGCTTCAGTATTAGGATTATTTCTTCCCAGAGAGAATGCAGAGATGTTTAACTAGTTGGGTCCCTGCGCTTAGGGACAGGTAACATCCATTTCTTTGAAGTCCTTTGCTTTTCAAGATGGGAAGGTGAAGTCTCCTAGTCCCAGATTTTCTTGTATTTTCAGAGGTTTGGAAGTCTGAATTTGTGTTTGGACAGAGGAGGGTTCTGGCCTCAGATACCTCAGAAGACATGTGGAGGTGAGAGATTTGGCGTTTTCTACAGAACTTCAGGTGGTTGTGGAGGTTACCGAGGGGTCCCCCTTTCCCACAACATCCCCTCAATGCAGCCTGAGTTGCCCGGTGAGGAAGCTGCAGAGAAAGTCAGCCCACCTATCTCCTGAGGACAGTGGGCTTCTCCTGGAGGGGTAGGTGGCCAGTGGTGGTGAGTGTTGAGTGTGCCCATGCTGTTTCTGCCTCACTCTTAGCTGAGGTCATGCCCTGGAGCAGCCTGGACACAGGGACACTCTGCAGGGCTGGCAGCCCAGAGGGGACATTAACTTATTAGATTATGACAAGTGCTGCTCAGCAAGCCATTGTCTGTGGCCATTGACTCCTCCCTGCTGGTGTGGGTTTCTGAAAGCATGGAAGGTCCCAGGCAAAGTGTTGGCCTTCCCAGGGCCATTTCGTTGAATCTCCTTGTCAGCCTACAAAAGGGGACTTTTATTAACCCTAGACACTCTGTAGATAATCGCAGACACAGTGACAACTGAAGACAGGAATTCAGGGATGGAAACAACATGATCTTCCCTGGACCTCAGTGTGTGTGGATGCCAGTTCTCCCCACCTCAGTCTATGGAGTTCCAATCCCAGTTTTGGCTGATTTTCTGCAGGCCGTGATCTACTGTTTAAGAGTTACATGGACTTCTTCCTCTTTGCTCATTTTTTCTTTCATTTCTTTTTCCTTACAGGGTAGGATGGTCAGGTTCAAATGTCACCGAACCACAAATATGTATAAGTGTATGCATAGAGATCAATTAACAAAAATCAAAATAGATAGCACACATGAAAGCGTAGCTCACAAAATAGAAACAAGCGGCCAATAAACAAAAGAAAGGCTGCAAAGTGTCAATCAGTAAATAGAAAAAATGAGACAACACTTATACCCAGCAGATTATAGAAAGCTTTTGGGAAAGTCTAACAACCTAGTCTATGAGCAACGAGCTACGCAAATCCTGCTGGAAAGAGGAAAGGCAATGAGGAACCATCCTGCCTTATCCACCCACGTGTATCATGCACATGCGGCACTTGCCACTCCACTCCTGGATACATGCAACAGGAGAAACTTTGGCATGTGTGCACCAAGAGATGTAATTACAAATGTTTGTGGCAGCAATGCTGTTAATAGCAACGTCCTTAAGATGCTGCAGAGTTCCTTTTCTTGGGGGAGCAGCTGTTCATTTTGCACCACACTGAATCCGACTGCTGCAAAATTTGACAGAAACACTGTCTTGACTTGATCTTTATTCCCTGGTCACCTTTTTCTTCAAAATCCTTTCACAAGTTGGAGAACCTAGAGATGAAAGCCACTTTATCTTCCATTTCAGGGATGGCCTTAATATCATCTTCCTAAATTCTACTTGAAAATTATCTGGTTCTTTTGTTTGTATATTTTCATTTATTTTTCAACAAACTAAAACTCATTCAAGTAGAAACATGAAAAAAATGAAATTGTGCCTCTCAGTGTGAGATTGAACATGATATATCAGCGCCTCTTTGTAGTACCATATTAGTTTTTTTTCCACAAATTATTTTTATCAGCATGCATTTGCAACACACAACAGTTACACTAAATTTGAGGAACTCAAGCATGCACATACGTATCACATCTTCATGTGGCACTTTAACTTCATGTCTCTCTTTCCCACCCTCTCAGCACTCCTCCCACATCCCCCCTCTCTCCTCACAGCCATCTGCTTGTTTCCTACCCTCTCTCTTATTTGGCTCTTTTACTTGTTTATACTGTGGATTTCTCATTTTAGAGAAACCATGTCATATTTAAGCTCCTGTATCTGATTCATTTGGCTGAGCATGATGGTCTCATGGTACATCCATCTTCCTACAAATGGCTCAAATTTGCCATTTTCTTGACAGAGTAGTACTCCACTGTGTATATGTACCACATTTTCCCTGCATGTTGATCATGTTGATGGACATATTGGCAGCTTCCACGATTTAGCTACTAAGCGTTGTGTTGCTATAAACATACACATATCTCTGTTATATGATGACCTTAACTCATTTGGAAAGAGATCCAATAGCTGAGTCAAATGGAATATTTCAGGTTTTTGAGGAATCTCCATACTCTTTCCATAATGGTTTTATCACTTTCTAGTCCAACTATCTACGTAGAGGGGTTTCTGAGGGGCAGGAGTTTAGGGACAGGAAGGTGCCGTACCTGGTGAACCCTCTTAGCAAAGGCTGCATGTCAGCTTCTCCAGACCAAGTACTCACTGTGTTTCAGTTCCTAAACTTAATAGATACTCTTCCTCCACCTAAGTTAGTCCTGGCTTTTGCCAGTTACCAGTCAAGGAGCCAATTGTTGAGAACCACCTCACAGCTCCAGCCAATCATTGAGAGCTGTCTCATAGCTCCAACTCCCCTTTGCTCTGAGTCTACATAGGGGGCCCTAAGACCCATGCTGGAGGAGGAGGGCAGTAACACACTGGGGCCCCCTCCTAGATTATCAGCCAGGGACTTTTGTTTCTTTTCTTCTCTCTCTCTCTCTCTCTCTCTCTCTCTCTCTCTCTCTCTCTCTCTTTCTCTCTCTCTCGGAGACCTGCTTGGGTTTACTCTTGGATTCTTGGCCAACGACGTTTTTCCTTTGTTTGGTTCAATAAACTGTTGCTTGCGTTATTTTCAGAGTCCGTTCACTTTATTTTTAACTGCACAGAAGTCCATGGATCACCCCACTACTTCAGTGGGAAAAGAAGAATGTGCCTCAACAGTCCTTTAATCCCCACAACCTCACTAGCATTTTCTTTTGAGTTCTGGGTAATAACAGTTCTTATTGAGGTAGGAAAGAATCTTAGTGTTTTGATTCACATTTTTGTAATGGCTACTGTCTTAGTTGCTTTTTCACTGCTAGGACACAAAGCCAGACATCCAAAACTTAAGGAAGACAATGTTTATTTTACTTCACAGTTTTGTTCACAGCTTCAGAAGGTTTCAGTCCTCTCATGGGCAGCTGGCAATGGTGAAAGTGTATGGCAGAGGCCTAGCAGGAGAAGAGCTGCTCATGGCCTGGTGGATAGGAAGTCAAATGAGCTAGGAAAGGTGGACCTAGCCCATATTCTTCCAGATTATGCTCCAGTGATTCCTCCTTTCTGAGTCAAGTGACACCTTTCTGTGACACCTTCTTTGTCCAGGCCTCACCTCTTAACAACACATGGTTCCATAGATAATCCACAATAGTCAAATACATGAGGCTTCTGGTGGACACCCCAGATCCAAACCGTAACATTCCACTCTCGGCCCCCAAAAGACTCATGTCTACCTCCTTATGCAAAATGTGTTTAGTCCTTTTCTAAGAGTTGCCATAGTCTTGGCAGTTTCAGCATTGCTAAAGAGTCTAAGTTCAATGTCTCCTTTGAGACTCAAGGCAAACTCTTAGTTGTGGGCCCCTCTGAAAACCAAAGAAGAGTTAAAAACACATCCAACATACAATGGCACAGGATAAACATTTCCATTCTAAGAGAGAGGAGTAGAAAAATAAAAAGCAATCAGAATAAAGCAAGTGCCTAAACTAGCAGGGCAAACACCAAATCCTGCAGTTGCACTAAGTCCTGTAGCTCTGTGTCCAGTACCCCAACCAACTCTGAAGGCTTTGAGCAGCCCAGCTCCTACGGCATTGCCTCTGGCTACAGCATCCATGGCTTTCTTTTTGGGTTGGCTTCGCTCACAGCCTGTTGTCTTCCTCAGAAAATTATTTACATTCCTAACATCTCCAAAGTTCTGGGGTCTCACTTTACCTTAGGCTTCTCCTTCAAAACTTCATGCATTGCCTTCTGAGGGGCACACTGCCTGAACTTCAAGGCCTTTTCTGAAATCTGAGCAGAAGCCTCCATGACCCCACAACTCTTGTATTCTGCATTCGTGTGATGCGAATACCATGTAGATGACACCACCATCTGTCCTTTGATTAAGCAGTAGTCTGGTCCCCCAGGACCATGGTGGCCAGAGCAGCCCCTGAGTTCTTAGGTGGTTAGACTTCTAGGGGATTCATTTTCCTAGGTTGCTCTGTAGGATGCCCTGGAAGTCTCTTGTCAGAGTAAAACCTGCAGTTCTGACCTTTAACTGGTAGAGGGTGGAATTTTGCTGATTCTTGAGAGCCCTTCGAGGCATCTCTCCTGTCTTCCTGTTGCAGAGTACTTACTTTCTTTTTGACAAAACAGACTGTTAAGTCATGTCTTCCTTTGGTATTTCCTTGACTTTATTTTTATTTTAACATTTATGTTTGATTTCAACTTACTCAGCTATCACATTTGAGTGTCTTTTTAGTGTCTAATCTTCTATTGATTTCTTGGTCCCCTATACCTTTCAGTGAGGGAGAAATGGATTGCAATACTATAGGTGACCCAAGGAGAAGTCAGCTATTGGCATACAGTAAAAAGTAAGATCAATCCTTATGCCACTATTAATAGTATGAATTAAATCTCCAGCAACATTTTAAACTAAGATCCAATTATTGACAAGTCATATTAACCCATTAATTATGCAACTCTTCCACTCTTAACATTAGAAACGTGACCTATATTATTAATGGAGATACCTATACAAATAAAATAACTTTTCCAGTAACTTACTGGAAAACTCTAATATAGGCATCGCTATACCACTGTTAACAATAAAAAAGAAATCTGCATAATATCCTATGCACAACTAAATAGCAAAATGCAACTAGCCCAATAGGCTAAATCATATAATCATAAATTATTAATGCTTAATAGTACTACTAGTGAGAATGCTGGGGGTAAGGAAAAGAAGGACTGAGACAAAGAATCAGTTCTGGAGATGAAGGAAAAAGCAAAAGTAGCTAGAATACAGAAAAGTGAAACAAAGTTTCAACTAAAGACCAGAAAAAACTAAATATAATTAAGCAAAAGTGACATGGAGAGAGAAGAACCAGAGAAAGAACTGAAAAAAAAAATAGAGAATAGTATAAGAGTCTATAGAGGCTATTTAAAGATAGGCAAAAACAACTCAAAAGAAAAAAAAAACCCAAAAAATAAAACCCAAAACAAAACCCCCAAATAAGCACAAGTTCAAAATACATACAAAAACAATACAGAAGGTCAAAGTCCAAACATCTTTCTTGTGTTGAATTATATGGATAAGTATTCTCCTTCTAAGTCTGGGGTTTTGGCATTCACTGTCCACCAGACATCTGGGATGGGGACAGCAGCAATTGAACTGTGACCTGCTGTGAATTCCTGCTTAATCTTTATCCTGTGTCCCCTGATGAGACCAGCCCCTGCTCTTCCTGTGTCCCAGTCCACCGTGATGTGCTTCTTGCTGTGGGACCTCACTCCAGTGGCCAAGCTGAGGTGCCTCTTTATTTTGGTTTGACTCTAGATTGTCCCCTGAAAGTCTCATGTTATGAATTATCTATGGACCCACGTGCTGTCAGGAGACGGGGCCTGGTCTGGAGGAGTGGATTATAGACATGTGGTGAAAGACAGGTGTGTGGCAGGTTATAGATTACAGGCATGTGCATTAGATTACAGATTATAATCTCCAATCTGCCACACACAGTAATCCTCAGTGGTGGAACACTGAGGCTGGGCTCAGAAGGGGTGGACCACGGGCCCAAGACCTGGAAGGATAAAGGCAACTTCCTCCCTTTCTTCAGGGATTTGGCTTCCTATTTGCAGTGCTGTGAGGAGCTGCATCCACCTCTACCTCTACTATGTGCTTCCACTGTTGCCGGGCACCCCTGAGTGACTGTGACCTTCCAAAACTGTGAGCTAAAATAAGCTTTTCCTCCCCTAAGTTGTGGCAGTCAGGTATTCTGTCACAGCAATGAAAAAGTAACTGAGATACTCTCCAAGCATGCATGAGGTTGAGGGGGAGCCAAAAGTGCCCTGGGTTGTCCCGGGAGTAGGCAGGGATAGAAACTCAGCAAGCCAAAGGCTTCCGTACAAGTACTTCCACACCCAGCCCCCTGGTCAAACTGCTCCTGGCTTCTCTCACTTGTACCTTGGGCGAGAGAGAGAGGGGATTTGTGCTTTCCACATCTGCTTTCACTGGGCCTAGATCTTGCAGGAAGTCTTCAGCCTGTTCTCCCTTCGCTGCAACTCTCTTGTGGGGCAGCTCCCACCCAGTAACCAACCAAGACAGTCCCTGTGACAGCCTGTGGCCCAGAACAGCTCAAACTAAGTCTCTTCTTTGAATGGCTCCCTAGCATGGTACTGCCAGATTATCTCTCATGCCCTACTCCGAGCCCCTTTTAGGAAGCAACTGCACACTGCATTTGCAGGTTGCAGCCTGCCAAAGGTATAGGCTTCTCTGCCTTTGAGCTCTGAGGCTCCCAGCCCTCGAGGCCTCCTTCACCTCTGCAGACTGTTTCTGGCTTGCTGTGGCTGAGATGGATTCATCTTGCTCTTAGTTCCCACAGCTTCTCTCCTTTCTTAAGGTAAACGGGCGAGGTGTTTTCTTTACTATATTGCAGCCTTTTTGCTGAGTCCATGAGGAATCGCTAAGAGGAGCATGCTATTCCACCACCATCCTGACTCTGTTTTATACCTGATTTTATCTCTGATTCAGATTTTTAAAAATCAGAACTGATTAAAATAAATCAACTGTCAACTTTAACAGTCTCTTTCCTTTACAGGAATTGAAACAATGATCTGGGGTTATATCACATGGTCATAATATTGAGCAAAAACACATACTGTCTCAATAAATATAAATTTTCTCAAAATTGACAGTGCTTGATAATGTGGCTACATTCCTTAAAGTGGTGGTTACAAAGGATTTTCTGAAGTTCAATCTGATCTAGGATCTGAATGTCGAGTTCAGTTTGCGCACATGAAATCCAAAAGACCAGCAGTCCATGCAGACCAAATAACAAGTGCAAAGGCCCTTTGGTGGGAACATGCCTGGTACGTTGGTGCCAAGGGAGAAAGAAAGGTCAGACAGAAGAGCTGAAATAAATGGACCATTCTCATCAACACCGTAGACTCTGAAGAACAAAGGAAATCATCTTGGCCCTTGCCATTTGCAGATAAGTACTTCTTCCAAGGTTTGAGATTGCATTTCAGGTCAAAGAATGGAAACACAGAGTTCGGTCTCAGAGAGTATGGGAACCTGCAGGTGTCCACATAGCTTCACCTCCTAAGTCCTTCCTGAGAGAGGCAGTGAATTGGCCAGGCAACCACGAGCCGGGGTTTCTTCCCATAATTATCAGTGGGACAAAAAAGCACAACAAGCATTTAGGGCAGTGAATCACTTACAAAGATTCACGAAAAGCAACCTGAAAGGAATACAATGGATAGTCACAGTCACAGGGCAGACAGGTGGGTGTGGTAGTCATGATAGCAGGCAGGACAGTCTTGTCAATCTCTGATCTAGAGGATTATGGGCAGATAGACAATAAGCACATGTGTAAGGAGGAGACTTTACAGCTGTCTTAGCGATAAGCAATCTTCAGAGTGGTTCAGCTCGTTGGTAAACATTTTCCAGTGCTGTGGTTTGGCTCTGGAGAGCCTCCCCTCCACCATGCTCCCCACAACAGCCTCATGTATTTTGATGTAGTAGGGTAACTATGGAACCTTGTGCTGTTGGGAGGTAGGGCTTTCTGAAAGGGGTGGATACTTGGGGACCAAATTGAAAGATAGCTGTCAACTTGTTGAGAATGGGGGTTGTCCACAGCAGAGCTTTCAGGTGTGCGTTGTGGACTTCTGGGCCAGGGGATGGGAGAGGGTTACCTACAGGCAGTGCAGAGCAACTGGCAGCGTGAAGTAACTAAGGGAAGGAAGAAAAAAACATTGTTGCAGGTTGTTCTTGCGAAAGCTCTAGCCTCACCTGAGTCTCCAGACATTGGCTTGCTCCTACTCCACTTGGTTTCTGTCTGCAGTGCAGTGAGCGGCTTCCCCACCTCTGCCATACACCCTCTCTGTTCCAGCTACTTGGCGCATGGACGGTGTAAGACTGTGTGAAACCACGAGCTCAATAGATTTTCCCTCCCCTTAAATTGTGAATGTCGTGTCTTTTGTCACAGCAATGAGAACGTAACTAAGACACCCAGCTTATGTCAAAGTAAACAGGGACTGGGCAGATGTTTTCACAGCCAGCGCTTTTCAGTCTGTGAGGCAGAAAACCTACATTTCAATTTATGGGTTATTTAGAGGGTCCCTACTGTTTGGGTTTGTTATGTTTGTTATGTTGATGAAAATCACACTCCTGGAGATCAATTGTATTAAATAATCCTAGGTTGTGCTGACCGTGAACGAACCTTACGAAGTCTGTAGTCTGTTTTGGTGACTTCTCCTTCCTGTTTCCTGAGCATCTGAAGGGAACCAAGAATTAAAGACTCAGACCACCAAAGCTTAAATAATTAAACTAGTCTGGAGTTTGACTCTGTTCTCACAATGGAGACAGATATCTTTGTCTTGCTTCTGAGATGAAGAGACCTTGCCTGCAAACAGGAAGGGCTTGGGGTCTCAGACAATCCTTGTTTTGCCACCCAAGGTGAGCCACTGCCTGCACACCGGAGGGACTGGAGGTCTCTCGCAAATGAGGGCCTCTCTTGGCTTGTGGCAAACAAATGCAAGCAGACTATGGCAGACTTTGAGACTCCTTGACTAGATAACAAAGCTAGGTGGTCTAATTAGGGTGAAGGTCAGTGAGTAAGAGAGGGGGTTGGATTAAGGACCTCTAAAAATAAAGAGCACAGTCTCTCATTGCTGCAGTCTTCCCCTATGTGTGCATGTGTGTGTCTTTCGTCTGCATCTTTTTTGTTCATTCCTCCCTTCTAGGACAAGTGGACCGCAACGAGCCCCATTTTCTTATTCATCTCCTCATATAAGCTCCTCAACCCCCCGTGCAATTGGTCTCACTCAGGCCAGCCCCACCCAAGTAGCAACCCCATCCAAAGACCAATCCCCTCTCCAGAGGAGCTCAGCTGTGATTCACTGCCCAAACACATAATCCATGTGAGTTATAGGACAGCACGCTCCATCTCCCATACATGTGTCCCTTAAATTTACTGCAGAGTAGACAAAGCCTCTTGAATATAACAGGCCTTGACTTCACAGCACCACTGAAGACAGTTGTCCTCTACTGTGGTGTGACTCAGACACCCTCATTTTCCAGTGAGGATGTTCCTGTGTGCTAAGTAAAAAGAAAGAATAGTGGTTGGAAAAAGGGAGAGCTATTTCTCACAGATACCCAATCTGTTATTTTGGACATTGCACAGACTGGTGATTAGCCAAGGTACGGAGGCTCTATTTTTTCTGATTTCTACACCAGATGTCATTATGCAGCTCATACTTAAGTAGCCTGAGGAAGCTCTCCACAGAGAAATGGAAACTATAAAAAAGTCAGAAAGGTGACCTGACATGACAGCACCCAAAATGCATGCAAGCATCCTGGTCAGCTGGCTGGCATCTGGCAACGAGGCCGCTCATTTCATACATATGATTAGCTATTAGTCTAGCGTGGCTAAGAAGGTTTCTCAATACCTTGAAAGATATTTTGCAGTTTTTTTGCAACTCTTTTGCACTCTTGTCAACCTGATAAAAGTTCAGGATGTACAAATAGCCTACTTAGAAAATTTAACAATGCACTTATATGCTCTATTTTACTACCTTGCATGCTTAAGTGTTACTCCTGAAGACCCTGAGCTTCAGCTGGAATAATATGTCTCTTGCCTTCTTCGTCATTTCATACCTGTTTTTTTTTTTCATCACAAACTCTCAAGCCAGAAATGTGTTTAATGTGCTGTGAATAGTTGGGACCTCTTAGAACCACAGGGGTATTCTCCTGAGTTTGCATCATGGCTCCTTGGGGAACACCTCTATAAGCATCCAGAACTCTGAGTTATAATATGTTAAGTACAAAGCACCAGACCAGAATTGTTACTCAGCCAGCAACAGTTTTACATTCCATCTATAATGATGGTTGGCACTCCAAAGGAAATGTCTTCTAGATGCTCTCCAGAAGTAAAATTATTAAGCCATGTTCAAAGTGTTAACAAGAATGCTGCAAACTTTTAATGATCTGAACATTCAGCAGGCATTCTGCAAAGATAGGGACGGTGCCATCCTGGCAGCAATAATATTTCTGGCTCAGATGAGAGGAATGAAGTTTCCTCTGGAGAATGTGAAGGACTAAGAATATGCACCCTTTCACAGTGCTGGGGAAGGAGTCAACACTGTCACACTTGCTCGGACAACATTGTATTACTGAGCTATCTCCTTCCCCCTGTGACATGCATTGATTAAAACCATCAACTCTACAGTATACAATACAATCAACGACACTGATATCAAAGGCATGATTTTTATGTAAATCTAAAATAAATTCTAAATAATTAGGTCATCATTCTCCAGTGAACAGCAAGTCAACACCAGATCTACTTCTGTTTTAGGGGAGAATGACAATGACAGTACTTCTGATCTTCCAACCTTCACAATTAACCACTGAAGAGTGTGTCTTTGTCTCCACAGAGGGAAATGCTAAATTCACCCCTGCTCCACTTTGCACAGACAACGTGGGCTAAGCACCTGACACAATTTCCAGTTCTCTCTAACACAACAAATGGGATACTATCTCAACACTGCTTATTTTGTCTAGAATCATCTGGGATAGCAGCCAGGCCATTCTCAATCAGAATTAGGTCCTACTCAAAAGTAATTAAAAATTGTTATCCATGGGTCTTATTTACCTGAATAGGGCATACAGATATTAGCTGGAGGACCATGCCAGTGTAGATCACTGAGCTTTTATCTTTCATCTGAAAGTTCTTATGTGAACAGTATATTTAAAATGTTAGTTAAAAAGAACAGAGTTCACGTGATATTTTGTGCAGATGTTACAAAGCAGAAAGTAAAAGATGATTTTTAAAATGCATCAAAATACCAAGAGACCAAAGAAGATACTTTGTAGAGTTTAATAAATGGACTATTGTCAAACATGCTGGGGAGAGATAGGAGAGCTCCCAAGGGTTAGGACCACTGGTAGTGAACAGCAATCACTTTGGGGATTCAAGTGCAGAGGATGAAGAGTCACCAGGACTCTGCACTTCCTGTTCTCAAAGTTGGTCTCCTGCCTCACATGAATATCCTCCTAGAAGCCAGCCTGTAATCTGTTACAAGAGCAGTGGCAAGCCAGTCCACCTGTTTTGGTCATGCTCACTTGTTTTGCTCCTTTCTCTAGTGACACAGGCCTCCTCCTCCTTCATTCTCCTTGGATCTTTCTCCTTCCCATACAACTCTATAATCTAACCCATGAAACACCACATGTGCAAATAAGAAATTTATTTGTGCTCGCTCAAAACTAGAGTTGTTATAGGTCGAAGCCAAGAGACCACCAAATGCCAATGGGAGCAAAGTAAAGTTTCTTTTATTCCAGCCAGTATGTTATCATGGCTGGGATGTTATCACTGCCAGTGGCTGGGTTCTCCCTGGACTCTGGGTGTGTCTTTAGCGAGCAGCCATGAGCAAGCTTAGTGGAGTGCTTATGAAGGGAACAGAGGAGAAATTTTACATCATTACATAGTAACCAATTACAATTTGACAAATAAACAAAGACACTTTAGGTGACATCTTGAATCTGGATTTATTTCATTGTGGTGGCCCACACTGTTACCAAGTGGCCAATGGTAATCTGACACCCAGTGATCATCTTTGGTGGGTGATACATACTTCCAGCACGTCCCATTCTGGCAGACTGCTATGTGTCCAGCCTTGGGCCAGAGAAGTTACAAGGACAGCACAGGGATTTCACTGAGCACATCTTATCACAAGATTAACTCATAACCTGGTTACAGAAAGTCACAATAATTTGGGGTTGAGGAAAATTACAGAATTGTAAAAGTACAGAGAAATACAGCACATTAGGGTTACAAAGGTCAGAGGCTTTCATAGTACCCTTACACTTGACACAATGAAAAGAGTTAGCAGAAAATACAGAAATTACAAAAGTTTAACTTATAACAGTGTCATTACAATCCAGACTTGTTGTGATGACTACAATGACTCCACAATTTGTGGTCCTTACGCTATTCGGGTTGTGTGGCTGCTGTATCAGTTGGTTAAATTTCTATAATTTCTGTATCTTCTGTTAATTGAATCAAGTGGAAAGGTGCTATGAAAGTTGCTTTTGTAACCCTAATGTGCTGTATTTCTCTGTACTTTTACAATTCTGTAATATACAGCAACCACATTGTTGGGGTCTTCAGGGCCCGAGAGCCTCAGCATCACTGACCTTGGCCGAGTTCCTTCCTTCCCACGAACAAATGTTACTGCTTCTAAGTTGTTGTTGTTTTGCTTAAGCTCCTGGAACCGCTCCTTATCGCATCCTCCCTCCTCTACTCCTTCCCTACCTTTGGTCAACCCCACTCTGGTTAAGGCCTTGCTGATTGGCCCAAGGTAACTACCTCAGTCTATTTAAGCCCCTGTACTACCTAAATAAACTTGAGACGGCGATCCCTGAATCAACTCCCAGAGTGTGTTGCTCTGTCGTCTGATCCCTCCTCGGCTGTTCCAGGGGTCCCCACGGGATGGAGACCCCTACACCACATAACTTGGATAGGAAAGAACACCACAAAATGGAGTCACTCTAGTCATCACAAGTCTGGATTTTAAGGACATTGTCTGTATTGGTTATTTTTTCATTGCCGTGACTCAACATCCAACATCCACAAATTTAGGAGGGGAAAGGTTAATTTTAGCTCACTGTTTCAGAAGGTCACTGTCCATTTAGGGCTGGCTGGCAACAGTGGAAGTACCTCGCAGAGGTGGCTCCTTAGCATAACAAACAAGAAATCAAGTCAAGGCAAGTTGACACTAGTCCTCCAAGGAAGGCAGAAAGTAGTTTATTTATCCTTCCAGGTTTCATCTCAGTGATTAGCTCCTTCTGGATCCATGTGTGGAAGGTATAGTAAGCCCCCACTACAAGCCTATACCCAATTTACATGCATATAATTGACCCCTCCTGACTAGGCCCCAACCTCCAAAAGCACATGATTCCATAGACTATCTATAACATTCAAATGCATGAGACTCTTGGGGGTACATTTCAGATCCAAACCACAATACCCTGCCTCACTTCCTGGCCTGCAAGTCAATAACAAACACCTGAAAGCTCTGCCCTGCAACGTCCCTACAACATCACAGTAAGCTCACACAATCTTTCGAAGCATCTGCTCCTTCCAGTCAGTCCTATGTCATCGAACCTCTGTGTAACTTTGCTCACTTTAGCAATGTTAGTGGCTCTCTGGGCCCCTTTATGTGCTCTTTCCAGGAGGGCTGATTCCATATAGTTGAGATTTAATTCTGCTCTGACAGCCATAATGAGGTTGCATTTGGGTACTTATCCAGGAGACCTGGCTCCACCAACTGCTTGGGATTTGCAGCCTGTGCTGGTGCCTGGGTGATTAGCCAGGCACAGGTGGCCTGGTAGATGCGCCATTGCACAACTGACATCAGTAAGGTGGACATCCAGTGGTAGTAGTTGTCCCAGGTCAGCTGATGGGTGTACACAATGTTGGATAACAAATTAATCAGAACCTGAGGATCCTCGGAGTAGGCTGAGGTGTGGTGTCACCAAGTGAAGAGGTTTGTGGTGATGAATGGCTAAAATACCCATTCTGGTGGGGCTGGTTATGTTCCATCCTCATGAAGCAGAGGAGGTCTGGGTGCTTGCTACAAGGGGCAAAAGGGGTAGGTGCACAGTCAAACCAAGGTTAGGGACCTTCCCCATTTCTTGAGTTCAGGCTTTGTAGTCAGGGGTGGCAAGGTGAAATATAAGGGGGCTGAAGGCACCTGAGCATCCCACGATGGATCCAGGAAAGTTGCCTGAGCTGGAGCCTGTATGTCGGAGGGGACATCAGGCAACACTGCTGCCAGTTGCGCTGGCCCTGGGATGGTTGATGAAATGTACGACAAAGGCTCAGCATCTGGTTCTGGGTGTTTAGGATGGGAGGAGGCTTCTGAAAAGTGGCCAGTGCTGCCATAGACTGCCTGGGTTTCTGAAAATATAACCAATCAGGAGGGCAAGTGGCTGAAGTGTAACAAGAGCACATTTAAAGGAATTGCCTGGTGGCTCTAGATCTCCCATGCAGATGTCCCATACATACACGCAATAACAGTTAAGGCCAAACGTCTTAGTTACTTCTTAAACCTGTGACTCAATACCCAACATTCACAACTTTAGGGAAGAAAGTTTTCTTTTAGCTTATGGTTCCAGAAAGTCACAGGTAGGGGGCGGGGGGTGCTGATAAATGGTGGAATCACATGCTGGGGCTGCACCTGGAGTCAGAGGCAGAGCAGGAGCCGGGGCTCTGGGAGACTGAAATCCTCACAGCAGCACGGCAGAACTCAGACCAGTCTGGAAGGGCGGGTGGAACCAGCACAAGCCCCTCCAGGTTGAGCCTCAAGAGCCTGCCTCTTCCAGCCAGGACCCACGTCCCAGCACTACACAGGATCCATAGGTACATGATGAGGCTTTTGGGGGATACTCCAGATCCAAACCATGACTTTCTGCCCCTGGCTTCCCAAAGACACATCTCTACTTCCTTAAGCAAAAGGCATTTAATCCCTCTTCAAGAGCTGCCAACGTCTTAAAGTTCCAAAACTGCTTAAAAAAAAAAAAAAGTCCAAGTCCAAAGTCTCCTCTGAGACTCAAGGAAAACTCAGCTGTGAGCTCCTGTCAAAACCAAAGAGTTAAACATTTACAACATACAACGGCAAAGGGTAAATATTTCCATTCCAAAGGGAGGCATAGGAAGATAAAAGGCAATAGGAAAAAAAAAAAATCCTAAACCCCGCAGGGAAAGGGTTAAACCCCAGAGTCCCATGCTTAGCACCTCAAGTAAACTGCAGGGAGATATGAACTCTAAAGGGATTGGGTGGCCCCACCCCTGCAGCCTGTCTGCTGGCTGCGACCTCCATCTTCTTCTACACGTTGGGTTGAATCTGTTCACGGCTTACAGCTTTCCTCAGCTGATGGTCTATGCTCCTGGCTTCTCCAGATTCCTGGGTCCTCCGCTGAACCTTAGGCTTCTCCTCTATCCCTTCACACACTGCCCTTCCTGGGGCACACTGCCTGGCCTCCAAGGTCTTTTTGTTTTTAAATCTGGGTGGAAGCCTCCATGAACCCACAACTTTTGCCCTCTGCAAGTCTGTAAAGCCAAGACCATGTGGACGATGCCAAGGTCTGCCACTGGCATGAGCAGTAGGCTGACCCCCCTTGAATAAATGCTGTAGAAGTCTCCAAATTCTTAGATGGTTGAACTCCAGGAGGTTCAACTCTCAAAGACTTTTTTCCTTTGGCCCTGAGGTACATGCTATGGGATGGATGGCCCCGGACAAAGTTATGTTGAGTGACAGAAGATAGATACTTGGTCCCACCTGTGGGAGGTATTCAGAAGAACTTAGGGAGGCACAAAGACTGGGAGTGGTTTTTAAAGGTAGGGCACCATGAAGAGCAAGAGTGACAGCTGATGGACATACAGTGAATCCTGGGAGGAGGGAACCCTTCTGAAGTTAGATTTTGGTGAAAGCTGCCTGACCCCTATATTAGCTTAAAAACAACAGAAACAAGTAATAATCTACCTCTGATTACCAGCAAATAAAAAGTATAATGGTCAAGCACTCTCTAAAAAATTGAATAATGGGATCAGTGGTGGAAAGACACACCCACTGTGGAAAGCCACCCTTGTGCCCCAAGCAGACACCAATGTCCACAGAGAGGTTCCACATCACCGCCGGCCCATGGCTAGTGCTGCTGTGACATTACTCCTGGCCCTTGGATGACCATGCTGTTTCCTCAAGAGACTTCTACACTCAGGCCGACTTCCCTAAGGCAACGCAAACCTAGCTCCCCCTCTATTTGGCAGCTGAGAGGAAGACTCTGGCGGAGGGGATGTCAGCACACCGACCCATCACCACCACTGCTACAGAAACCACAAGTGGATTTCATATTCAGGGACTGTCCTGGGCCAGCACCCATGGCTCTAATATAGTAACCCACCCTTTCTTGTGGCCACTAGCAGACAATGAGATGAGGAAACTGAGGTACACATACCTACCAGAGTAGGCAACCAACAGATTATGCCTAAAATTGGTAAGCAAATAATGATACTGTGAGCATATTCTTTGGAAATATGAAAGTAATTTCAGTAGAAACAGCTCTGGGATTAGGCAGAGCTTGCCTCTGAGGAGCAGGACTCACAGAGGTCACCTGCACCTGGGCTTTGCAGCCACATGCTCACGTGACCGACCTAATCTGACCAGTCCATGTCTTAGGTGCTTTTACATCGCTGTGACTAAATACCTGACATCCATAACTTTAGGGAGAGAAGATTCATTTTAGCTCACAATTTCGAAGGTCTAAGTCCAATCATGAGTGAGCAGCTGGGAAATGGTGGAATTACAAGGCAGGGCTGGAGCTGGATCTGCGGCCGGAGCTGGTTCTTCAGAGACAGAGATCCTCACAATATGACAGAACAGAAGGAAGTCTGAGAGGAAGGGTGGACCGAGGCATGTCCCTCCAGGTCAAGCCCCAAGCACTTGACACTTGCAGCCAGGCCCCACCTCCCAACCCTACACAGTATCCATAGGAACATGAGGCTTTTGGGGGATGCTCCAGATCCAAACCGCCACAGTCAATTTTAGGCAACTGTGCCAGCACTCTAATTCCAACACTCTGAGAGGCTGAGGCAAGAGGATTAGAAGTTCCAGCCTAACCTAGACAACACAGTGACTTTGCGACCCTTCCTCAAAAACTCAAAATAAAAATGGGCTCAGGATGTAGCTCAGTGTTAAGGACCTAGCCTCAATGCCTGGAGAAAAAAGAGCCGTGAACTAATTCAGTGAAAAAGTGCTGGGTTCAATCGCCGGTATCACAGAAAAAGAAAGAAAGAAAGAAAGAAAGAAAGAAAGAAAGAAAGAAAGAAAGAAAATAGAAAGAAAAAGAAAGGTTAGATTTCATTTATTTGTTTGTTTTGCTTTGTGTTGAGACAAGGTCTGGCTCTAAAGACCTGATGGGTCCTGAACTTATTATGAGGCCCAGGCTGGCCCAGAACTCACAGGAATCCTCCTGCTTCAGCCTCCCTAGTGCTGAGATTACAGGTGTGCACATCACATCAGGCTTATAAAAGGTCAGTCTTTACATAAAACACAAAAGGTTGAACAGAGAATGGTGACAAGGATATCATCATACCCTGACATTAGGAGAACAAATCAGCATAGCTTTTCTAAATGGTTATTTATTAATATTTATTAAGTGCTTTGGCCCATAATTCCACTTCTAGGAACTCACACCAATAAAATAACCACAATCAGAGATTTATATGAATATGAATAATAACAGAACACTATTTCTAACAATGAAAATTTGAAATCACCATAATCGTGATATAGGAGCAGACCAAATGAATGACTCTTCTCTGCAGAGGACACTGACTGATGGTGCCCTCAGCTGCTGCGTCTGTCTCCAGGAACACTGGGTCAGAGAGCAGATAGTAACTATCCAGAGGAAAGAGAGGGGGCATCAATCCATGGGACACAATATGACTCTCCTATGAAGGATTATTGTCAAATACCCACAAAGGAAACCAGTTAATGGAAATGCACTAGACTATTAACATTTAAGAGATTAAAAAAATGCAATTGTTTTCTTAAGTGTTTCTGTAATTTATACAATGAAAACAAGAGGAAAAAATTAAGGCCCAGACTCTAGGAGCAGAGCACAGACAGCCCAGGCCTGTCCAGCCTGGGCAGACAGGAGGGCTGGGCTGCATGCACACCGTCGCGGCTCAGGTCAGTCAGCAGGAGCCAGAAAACTGTGGGCCTCAGGGAGCAGCAGAACCTCCATGAGACCTTGAAAGTGGAAGTCAGTCTATGGAAAAATGAAAACTGAACACTCGTTTTTAAAAACTAAAGTACTTTCATGGTACCGGCTGCACCCTCACCTGCATTACCTCTGTTGTGATCTGGGCAGGTCCACTCAGGGCAAATCATACACCACCAGGCAAAGCACACCCTGAACGAGCATGTGGGTCCTGTGGCCAAAGCTGTCGAGGTGCTCAGTGGAAGGGGCAGCACTTTGGCTCCCATACCAAGACTGCAGCTCCTGTTGCCCAAGCCAGAGCCACTGCATGTTGCAGGTGGCTGGCTTCCTAGCCACGGATGCTACCACGGACATGGTTCCCTCTCCTCCCTGCCTAGGTGGATCTAAGCCATCCCCCTGGGCCTACCATCACAGCAACACCAAGCACCTGCCCATCCAACCCCTCCCTCTCCAGCTGCCCCCAAGCTCCCTGGAATTCCGGACTCCTTCACCCCAACCAAGAACAGCCACATACCTTTGACAGTCCATACTGCTCTGCAGACACCTCCACAAGTTAATGTCCGTGTCTGCCCTTATAATCACCCCTACAAATGCTCACACAATTCCTAGTGTCTCTCCCTTTTGGTGAAAATCCCATCTCCAGTGACTACCCGTAGGCCTGGAAGCTTCCACAGCTGGGACACTCAAAGGACCACACTGACTAGTCACTCTAATCAGAACCTTTAACTCCAAGGGGCCCTTCAGTGATGGGCAGCAAATAACCAACCTCTTCCCACCCAAACACACTCTCAGCCTCCACCCCACCCCCAATTCCCCAGTCCCAGCCTCTTAACTCCAACCTCTCTAGTCAGTGGGTGACGTAGCTGCTGGACAGTAGGAACATAGGAGCAATCAGGCCAACAGAACCCACCAACACCCACCACACCACCCACCAGCCAGCCACCACTTCTGTGCTTCTATCCAGGCCACCCCTGCACTGGGTGCAAGACCGCACCCTTCCCCTGCGAGCACTGCCCCCTGCACCTTAGCTCTTCCCTTCTCACCACCAATGGCACCCTCTCCAATCCTACCAGCCTCTGCACTCCAGTGGCCCCGCAGTGCCCACCTGCTTCTCAGAAACCCCTTTCCTCCTCCCTCTCTCACCCTGTTCTCAGCCCCCTGACCTCAATGACACTCACATGACCAGTCCCATGAGTGTCACTGGTCTCTGGTCTAACTGCAGCAGGTGACAGCTGCTCCCTCCTCCCTCTGGCTGGGTTTCCTCTTGTCCTGCACAGCAGAAATACTCTCTCTGGATGTTGTCTCTCTAGGGCACTGACCTGGAACCTGAATCTCAGCCTCCTCAGCATGGTTCTCCAATCCCTGTATCACAGCGCTTAGCTGTGTGACTATGGACACGGAGAGAGAGTGACAGTCTCCTGGCTTTCTCCTCTGGAGGCCTCTTCCCCACCCTCTCCCTGCACCACACTGACACTCACGCATACACACTCCTACACACACACCTGCTCGCCTCACCCACACTTATCACCTCAGACCTCACTGGTTACAATCACAGCTCCTCATCACCCTCCACAATCTAATCTTCCCTCATCTGTCCTCTTGGTGAACAGCCATCTGATAAATCCAGTTTTTAGCTCACGACAAAACCCTTGGGGCCATCTACACCTCCTCAGGCGTCTTCACAACCCACCCAACCCGCCCAACCGCCACGAGCCCTTCGGACCTAAAGAAATGCCCCCAGATCAACCCTGTAACTTTCTGTCCTGTCAGCTCCCTGACGTCTACACTGTAATCTCTCCCACTTCTTCACTCGCTTCTGCCCTCCCGCTCCAGCGGATCTCTGAGCTCCTCGCCAACTCTCTTAAGTCTCCCACCCCAACCTAAAAAAGAAAACAAAACAATCAAAAACAAAATAACAAAGCAAAACAAAAACCTAAAAACGGCTGGGAATATACCTCGCTGCGAAGGCTTGGATTCAATACCCAGTTAAAAACAAAAACCAAAAAAAACAAAAAAAAAACCAAACAAACAAACAAACAAAAAAAACAAGACGACCCAAAACCCTAAATCCAAGTATGCCTCTCCACTGCTTGGGAACTCCCTGCAGCCCCCTTTTCTCTTGGAGAAGTCCAAGTCCTTGGCCAGGGCAGCGTGCATCCTGAGCCCCCGCGGGGTACCGTCTCTGGACCCTCCTCTCCCAGGACCTCAATTTACTGAGGCACACTGGGGCTCCGTGCAAGTCCTGGCACCCCGCGTGCCGCCATGGGGATGTTCCTGCGTGGTCCCAACTCGCAGACAGAACAGAGGCCTGAGTCGAGGCCAGGCGCTCGCCACACGCCAGCGGGGTCCTCAGCTCCGCCACTCCAGATCCGAAGGTACTGATCGCCGGGCCCCTGGCTCAACCCTGCGCCGTCCCAGCAGCGCACCACGGGACGCTGTCGCAGCTCGCTCGAGCAGACGGCGCCGCCGAGAGCTAGCGGTTTCGTCCCCGTCCCCGCCGGCCAGGACAGGTCGCAGCGCCTGGCACCTACATCCACCCGCACACGCTCGCCCCCTCCGACTCCGCTGGGCAGCTGCCCCAGCTTCAGTAGGTCCCACCGCCGGGCAGATTCGTCTGTCCCGTCTTGGGCCGGGCAGCACCTCCCGTTGGAGGAGGCCCGCGTCCGTCTTCCCGCCGACCAATAGCATGCATTGAGGGCGTGGGAGCCGAGCCTGGTCTCTGCCCGGGGTTATGACGTCATCGCTTTCGATTGCTGCGCAAGCAGCCGGTTTCCCAGGCAACTCACCCTACTGGAGGCTGGGAAGGTTGGCGCCCAGGAGTCATGCTCAACTCTTCAAAGCCAGGGTGCAGAAGGAATACTGTCGGAAAAGGAAAACAGCGTTAGAGTGGCACCAGCGAGCCAAGTAACAAGTCAGCCGGGTCGGTGGTGGCGGGAACTCTTAAACCAGGGCTGTGAAGCTGGATCCTTGAAGGGCGCGGTTCAGGTTGGAGAGGTTGTCTGGAGGTCTGGGCAGCCAAGTGGTCGCGCAGGGGAAGATCTGTGCATCATGCCAAGCCCAAATGCCTGGCTAGTGTGGCACTAAACACAGAGGGGTATCAGATTTCAGCTCTTAGAAACTGTAGTCATTCCAGCTTGGGGAGGATGAAGCTGGAGGATCTCCAATTCCATGCAAGTTTAGGCAAATGAGACACACCCTTTCTCAAAGTAACAAAAACGTTGGAAGGGTGAGAGACTTAGCCCAGTGTTACAGCATCTAGGATTTCTGGTTGATGGTAGCAGAGTGCTAATTTGGAATAAATTATTGCTAAGCCAATAAGTGAATGAAAATGACTCCCCAGAGAAATAACTCTGCCATTTAGGGCCTTTCTCTGTTGGTGACCAGTAGATCCAGGGGAGGCAGCTGAGAGGCTGAGAGGCTGCCAGGAGTTCTGAGGGCTTGAGGGCAGGTGACTGGAGAAGAGCACTCCATCCTTGGGTAGGGGCTGAGAAAGGCTACAGGAGAGGTGGTAACTAGTAACCAAATACAGAAGAGTTTGGGGGGTCCTCATGAAACCCACCTGAGATTCACCACACCTCCTGAAACTGTCTCCACTGGGGGTCATTATTTATTGCTGGTGTCACTCGTCAGCTGAGAAGAAATGGCAGTGTCTAGAAGGCAGCATCGTTTCCTTTGTATAATTGCTTGTGCGCTGCATCCGACACGCCACAGAAAGTGCAGGGGTCATGAAAGCATGGTGGGTGGGAAAATTTTGAAAATGACAATAAGAAAAACATTGCTTTGACTCTCCCTTAAAAAGTACCTGTTGCACTAAACACACTTGTCCAGTTTTTTATGCCCCTTTCTAGCAGCTGTGGCAGTCCTCTTTCCTGGGAGTCTTTTCAAGGTGTGATCAAAAATTCAATGAATACTGCAGCTCAATTCCAAGCAAATGAAAAGTGAGTCAGAAAAAACATGCCAGTGTGGCCTCATCCACTTTATTCACTGGGTGTGGCACCGAGCAATTTCTGGCTCTGTCTCAAAATCGAAATGACAATGAAAGGCCAATGTTTCATGTCAACTCAGGACACTGAGGCAAGCACAAGAGTACAATAAAGACACAAGAGGACGTCCAGGACTGTCTGAGGAGGGGCAGGATGACGGGATACGTGAATTTGAGGAAAAAGGGGTGTTTTGCTGAGAGTTAGTGGTGATGCGTCTTTTATTCTGATAAGTTTTGTTTGTTTTTTTTCTTTTTTTCCACCCCCAAGTTTTTGTTTTTGGATTTAAGCATTCCCTTATTCTAGATCAAACCTCATAGTGGTGTACCCAACAAGATATCACCTTTTTTCTTTCTTATTTTCTCCTCTTTCTATCTTTCTTTCAAACAAGATCTTGCTATTTTTATCCAAGCTGATTTTGAATTCACTTTGTAGTCAGGTTGACCTCAAACTTGTGTCCTCTTACCTCAGCTTTCTGAGCAAAGGAATTATAGATATGTGTCACCTATGCTTGAGGACATCACCATCAAAGGTCAAGAAACGCAATATGTGATTTCCATAGTAGAGTGGTTTGGTGACCTACCCACCCGACAGTATGATTTCCTGTGCCATGAGGGGCAGCTTCTGTTTCATGTTAATGTGGGTCCAAGGCCCAGTTACTCAGATCCTGCAGGGCCAGGGCAAATAGTTGCCTCCATGTGTGATGTGTGACCCTCAGCAGCAGAAGATCTAGCTTAACTACATTACCCAAGGCCTGTGCTGTGACTTTTCTGTTGGTGTTTGCCAAAACTGCAGTCTCACCTGCCATGTCCTTCTCTGGTACAGTTTTCTTCTGAGTGCAGAGCCTCGCCTGGAGTGCTTCTCATTCAGAACTGAAAACCATCAAGTCATAGAGATGCACATCTGTATACCCAGCTATTAGGGAGACTGCAAGTTTGAGACAAGACTGGGACATTGAGAAGTACTCTATCTCAACATTCAAAATGACTGACTAGGCCCTGGGACACTTACTCCAGACATCTGATCAACCTCTCCTGAGAGCTTTACTTTCAAAAATAAAAAACAACCTATTTAATTTAAATTTTCAAATAAAAAAATGACTAGGGCTGTAGTCAGCAAAGTATGAATAAAATCCTCAGTACTAAAAACAAAAATCAAAACCAGTCTACCATGTGAACGGTGGCATCAATGGTCTCCAGAGTCAAGATGGACGAAGCAAGGGCAGCAAGGTTCTTGGTCAGTGATGGAAAATTTCATCTGGGTTCTATTTCATCACCCCAAATGAGCCCAACATTTCACAACCTACATGCACTTTGTGTTCTTCCTGATACTTGGCTTAGCACTGTGCCCTTTCAGTGCCACTAGTCACATGCACCACTGTCGCCAGGGTGTCTTCTCAAGGCTGAGGTTTCACTTACAAGCTCCCCTGGACCATCCCCTCCCGTGCTCACTCACGTGGTACACAGGTATCCATTCCTCAAGGGTCACTAGACTGAGAGACCCATGTCCTCTGGAGGTTCCCTCCCTGGTGGCCTCCTGACAGGGCAGCTAAAGACACACAGGGACTTCCCTGGGTGTGAGGGTGGCACACATGAGATGAAAGCATGGTTCTTCACATCCTAACGTCAGAAAGAGCCTCCTTGCAGTTATAGGCCCTAAACCAATTAAGGCAAGAGAAGAATCTTTATTGAGGTTGGACCGAACCTGCTTCTTAGGGTGAGAATACAGAGAACAGCCATGAGCCAGGGCAGCAGAGGGTTGATAGAGGGTTTTGGAAGGGGAGATGACATAGGTACAGCATGATGACATAAAAACCAATCACCAGCTTCCGGTCAAGATGGCGGCTGAGTAACAGCACTGCACAAAGTCTCCTCATCAACTCACTTAAAAAGTCAAGAAGATAGGTAGAAAAAGCATGTTTGGTGTAGCTAGGAAAGAGAGGCGCATCCCCAGAAACTAACTGAAAGGTGACCAGCGGGAGGCCAGAAACTCCGAAGGATCATCAAAACCAGAGGGGAAGAAAAAATAAATCACTGCAGTCCAGTAAGCCGCCGTGGCCAGCGGCAAACGGCAGGCAGCAGTGGACGGAGGAACGCTCACAGGGACCTGAACATCTGACTGAATGGAGCTGGAGAGGACGGAGCACACAACAACGGGAGAAGAGGCTGTGGGCGGGTCAGAAGCAGACGACTCAACTCGGTGCAGCCCTGCGCCGCCGGCACCAACAGATCACAAACAAGGTCCGGAGGCCAGACCTCAGCCTGAGGTAAACACAAACCCAGACTAGTGGGAATCATTGGCTGCGGGCAGCCCCGGCCTCTGAAGCACCAACCCACAGGTGTTTGTACTATAAATGCAGTGTGCGCTCCCCCCTAGAAAAAATCCCAGAATCCCAGATCAGAAACAGGACTCAACAGCCATTGCAGGCAGTGATGTCAGCAGGAGCCATTGACTTTTCTGCGCACCAGAGACACTCGGAGGTAACAGTACCATGGGGAAACGTGGTAACAAGTCTTATACAAAAAGATCTGATTCCCCAGGGGAGGGTGCAAGGGGTGCTGAAATTGCAGAACCCAAAGAAAAGGACAAAAATGATGGTAACCTCTGGGCCCAGATAGTCAGTGAATTAAAACAGGAATTAAAGGAGGAGTTAAACCGGGAAGCAAAGAAGGAAATAAATCAGACAGCATGAGAACTACAAGAACACTTAGCTAAGCATAAAGCAAGCCTTAAAAAGGAATTAGAGGAGACCAAAGAAGAATTGGGGAAGCCCAGGCACAAATCTCCTACAAAAAGACCTGAAACCCCAGGAGATGAAGTCAGGGTAAATAAAGATGAATATGGCAAAAATGATGACAACTTCTGGGCCCAGAAAGTCAGGGAATTAAAATGGGAATTAGAGCAGGAAATTAAACAGACAGCAGAAGAGCTACACCAATACATAGATAAGCAAAAAGCAAGCCTCGAAAAGCAACTAGAGGAGACCAGAGAAGAAATATACCAGAAGATAATGAAGACAAAAGAAGAAATTAGAGAAGAACACAACAGAGATATAGAAAAATTGAATGCAGATATTCAGGAAATGAAAAACACACAGGTAATAATAAGCGTTGCTGAGGCTCTCGGGCCCTGAGGGCCCAACAAGTCTGAAAGAGGCCACAAGATTTATTTTTGACCAATTGGTTTGGCATGTAGCCACTATTAATTTATGTGTGAAGACCAATCTATTTTATTTATAACTCAAAGGCACAGTAAAATACTGAGTCACAGGAGTACCTGAAATTTTTCTTATTATTCTTGGCTGGGTTGATCATGGCCCTGAACAAGAAATTAGGATTGAAAATCAACCTCTGGTTTCAATTATAAAATAAAGCTTACCAGTTGGCTCCCTATAGTGAAGCTTACACCCAGGAGATTACACAAATTCAAAAGAGGTGCTAAAGAAAGCCAGTAACCCCAGGCTCCATCAGTTGTTCTTTTGAGAGTACAATGTCCTCCTAGATCTCTGTCTAAGGTGGCAGTCGTACCTCCAGTGGGGACCTTGGCAGTCTGAGCAGGGCACAGCAGGGGTTTGCTTGCCTCCTTTTTGTACAGACAGTATCTCAGGTCACACTGGCAAGCTTGACTTTCCTTTCAGCCTTTTGCTTCAGGAGCTGATTTAAGACTCTCATTCTTGTAGGGTTATGACCAAGCCTCTTGTTTTGTTTTGTTTTGTTTTGGTCCCTATTGATAAAAGACTGAGGGAGCAGTCCTAATGAAAGTACTTTGAGACTGTTGAGTTATAAAACCAGCTTTAGTAAAATGAGTTACTTATATTTTGTAGCCGGGTAAGGGGCTGTCCTATGCTAAGTAGCTCAATACTTAGGGCTGGTTGTTGGGTTTCCCATCTTTAAATTGGTGGTTGTCGCCCAACCTTATTACTCTCTGAGGATTTTGCATCAACTGCAGTACACTTTTTGGTGTATCTCTGTTAGTTTATCCATAAACACGCTTATCTTTTGTCAGTATTTTACTTTCTCTACACATCTATTCACTTGCCTGTTCCTTCTCTCCTTTTCCTTCATAACACTTATCCATCTGCCTGTCTCTTTACTTTCCAGCATTACACTTTTTTTACATATCCATCTACTTGCTTATTTCTTTTGTAATTTGTATTGCATCCCCAAGTAAATCCTTTCCTCAAGACAAAGAAAACTTAAACATACAGAATTTTTACCCAACCTTTAAAAAAAACAGGTCTAGTTGCAAAATAATCATACACAAATAAGTGAGCCTGTAGATGGTCAGGCTCCATTATCAGGCAACTCACATTGGGGCCACACCTGGGTGCAACAAGGGATTAATTTTTATCACTCATATTTTTAGGATCAAGGAATATAGCACGTCACACCAAATTTTAATTTTTTAGTTGTTTTACCTATACTTGTCTAATTTTAAACCTAGGCTTTAATCCTTTAAGAATGAAGTTTATTTTTATTTTTTAAGAAAAACCAAAAGAATGACATAAATGTTGCAATGCAATCATCACAATGTTAACAGGACCACAAGGAAGCAGCCAGTTGAGTTATTTTTTCAGAGTTAAAAACTGCCTTAGGCACTGCAACCATATTATTATACATAGTATGTACCCTTGTCCTGGATACATAGTAGGCACTTAACATTTAAATATTTAATCCTTAGTAAGTTATAATTACAATTTTATGTGTTAGTTTCAAACTTTTGCATGTCCTTTATCCTTTAAAAATAAGTCCCAAAAGTACCTTAGAGAATTGTTTAGTTATTTTTATGGTGCATGTTAAGTATAAAGGAACCACAATATTATGAAATTATTACCTTGAGGTGACATTTCAAAGGTAAACAAAAAGGCAAATGGCTCTTTTGCCTTTAAAGCAGTGATAATCAACTACATTATCAGCAAATTACCATTTATTTGTACCAGCTTTTCCATCAATACCTAAGATTATGGAAATATAATAAACAGGCATAAAACACTTCTATGAATAGAGTATGTACTCTATTCATAATGTTATCATTTAAGTTACCAGAGCTTTATGATAATTAAACTATTATATCCAGTATCATTACTAAGTACAATTGCTATTATTATCTAATAAAATTAGTCAAATTTTTAATCAGAAAGATGAAAATTTGACAGTACTAAAAATACAATTTTTGTTAAAGAATTTAATTCAGTATAAATGTAAACTTATTCAAATTTATCGCCTTAAGACAATAACTTTCATTAATTATAACTGAAAGCAAGATGTCTAATTAAGAATATTTAGTTTTAAATATAACATCCAATAAATGGAATATGAAATGTGACAAAATGTTTTAAAAACTCTTAGTATTTTATAAATTAAAGTTTGCTTGTATAATTACCACAAAGCAAGATACCTCATAGTCATAACATCTTTAATAGCAGCTTTATCCTTGAAAATACTATGTTTATATTTTTAAGAACAAGAATTATCTACCAGAAATAGTGTATCAACAAATTAGATTAGCCTAACACTAACTGTGAGAGCCTATGTGCTCAAAAATGTATTCATTATTTTGGCCAGACTAGATTAAAATGACCTTTTATATTATCCATAACTCTGTTTCAAATGAAAATTCATTTGACTACTCAGAATGAAAATCTGTCTTACTTTACCTGACAGAACAAACTGGCAAATTAGCAAACAGTTTGCTCTCTGTCAAAAAAATGTTTTAAATTTATATCTTATAAATTATTTAAAATGATATCAGCACATTTCATATTATATTAACTGGGCTGTAATAAACCCCTATAATGTAAAGATTGACTCTAAAGTCGCCTAATAAAGCACTGAAATTTCTAATTTTAACCATTATTTAAGATTATAATTATTATTCTTGATATAGAATCATATGGTAGTCATCACTGTTGACACCATGTTAAAAAAATTTTAGTTTTAACTGTTTTGCCAACAAAAAGGCCAGGAAGCAATAATCTGTAAAGTTCAGGTCAGAAGAAAAAGAAATGTCATATAAGCAGAGAAACCCGAATAAATGTCAGTCTGTGACTACAATAAAACATTTTACACTATCCAAAATTGTAGTCTTTGAATTATAATTTGAAACTCAATAAATAACCCATATAAGTATAAAATGAAATTTTCATCAAGATTTAAATAAAGCTTATCAGCCTCAAATATCCAGCCTAAGACATTGAACAGAGGACATATTTTATATAAACATCATTTAAACCATTTTATAAAATGTTACTTATGATTAGCCGTCCTGGTGGGCCTTTTTTACTTGAGAGCGATGAATCCTTTACAGCAGAGGGGGTAAGATCCCAGTCCAGTGAGTTTCCAGGTCTGGAGGTGAATGGCAGTATTTCTAGAACCAGCCTCTAGGTCTGAGTTCTAATTCAGGTTGATGCTGTTTTAAGAAGGGGAAAGTGGGCAGCAGGAGCCGAATTGGGGCCTTGGGTTAAGCCGCAAATATAGCCATTAGGTCCGGCTGGAACCAAAGCCTGGACTGTAGGGACAGCCACCAAGACTGGCAGACTTGGGTCAGAGGCCACAATTAGACAGAAGAAGTTTGGTGCTAAAGTGGCACTTTTCACATGAGGAGCCCTGATCTCGAGTGAGGGGGACTCACCAAGAAGGAGGCCACAGGGCTGGTAGAGCGATGAGAGGAGCAGGCAGAGATGAGCACAACAAGGCTGCCAGGAATTGTTTACTAATTTTACCAGACATACTAAAATAAAAACAAAGCATTAGAAAAACACCTGAAAATGTATTAGACCTTCCAAAATACAAACATTTGGAAAGGCATCTGAAGAGTTACCAGACATAAAGCAAAAACACTAAAAATCTACCTGAACATAAAGAAAATAAATGTAACACAACAAACAGTTCCTCAACAATTGACTTTACATGAAGGTCACACACTGGGATATTCAACTTGAACATCTCTTGGAAATACATTTAATAGTTTTCATCTTAAGTCCTTAGACTTTATGAAAGCTATAACTTAGTAATTGATAATTTTTAAATTATCAATTAGTATGTATTTAATGTCTATATTATTTTTATTTATATTAATTTACTCAGTGACCCTTGAAGACATCTTTATCTTTTACTTTACCAGATAATTTTAATTTATAAACTCTAAGGTTTTTATTTAAAAGTTTATGAACACTTTGAGCCTAATAATTTCTAATCTAATTGTCATATATTGGCAAGACAAATTACATAGAAAATATATTTGATGATTTAAGCCTTTGTCTTTTTAATTAACTAATGAGCACTCTTATTGAATTACTTTGGTACCATTTAAGCAATTTGTAGACAAAAACATAACAAACACACCCATTTTTATTTCTGCTTGAATTGAATGATCTTATGATATTTATCAGTTGGAAAACTAATACTTGTTATTTTGACTTTCGAAATCCAATAACTTAACTTACTGCCTGTGGTATTGTCAGCAGATGTTGGGTCTCCTCAAAGCTACTAAGAGGGATAGGACAGTCTTTTGTCTCCCTTAAGTACTTTTCATAAACTGTTGGGATTTTTGTACTGGGAAGACAAATTTGAAAAAGAAAATAGGAGAGAGAAGGTAGGTTTTTACAGACCTTTTAATTGAAAACTAGAAACATTTATCCTTAACTCTCATTTCTACGTACTTTAGAGCTTGTAGGAGCAAATGAACATTTAAAGTATGTGTCCTTCCCAGTCTGGCTGTTTTGAAGCCACTGGCACCACCATGGAAATGTGCCTTGCTGGTGGCCAGTCACAGCCAGGGAGGAGAGGGAGGGCAGTTTTCCTGGCCTTTACCTGGGACTCAGCAAACTGCTGCTGTCTAGGAGTTTTGACTCAGAAGCCAAAGTATTTTCTTTTTTCTGAAATCAGAAAAGTTATTTAACATACATTAAAGGGGTTTAAAAGACATAGAGAACTGAAACTGGCCCATGACAAATGTTAAGCTGTAGGCCACAACCAACATAAACGAAGGAGATAACACTAAAATTCCAAAACACAGTCTGTCAATACTCAAATCCCCAAGAGAGCATCCTCTCTGGGGCCCCGAAGGAAGCCACGTTGCGTCCAACCTTCCTGATTTTGGGTTTCTATTGAAAGACCCAAGCCACGGAGACTTCATGACAGGCCTTAAACTCCTCTTTCAAGTTGCAGGCCTAAAGTCTCAGGTTCTGGGAAAGATCTGGGTTTCAGTTTCCCTGAAGCTAGGTAGCTGTTTAACAATTATGAATTGGGAAAAAGTATGTTGCTCAAGGCTAAACCCAGGTCCCTGGGTTCTGGAAAACATTACCAGATATGCAGTCTCTTGTGAAACAAAGAGTCAGTCAACTTCAACTGATAAAGACTGCCCCCCCCCCACCCTTCCTGTGTGATAATCAGTTTTGTGATAAATAACTTGAATGGTTTCTGTTACAATCTTGTGGTTTTTGTCTATAAAATTCAAGTGTGGATTGTGCTCAGGGCTTCTCCCTTTGTCTCCACTGCGCTGGAGTGGGAAAGCCCAGGCTCGAGCTTGCAATAACGACTCTTGTGTTCTTACATCGGTATCGGCTCCTGGGGTCTTCCTTGGGGTCTCGCAATCTGGGCACAACACATCAAACAATGAAAATATGCCAAAAAATAAATACAACACTCAAACAAAGACAACACTTAACACAGGTGCTGGGAGGAGGCACTCCCCACCAGCTACAGGGCCAGAGGGAGGCACTCCCCACTGGTCTACAGGGCCAGGGGGAGGCACTCCCCACTGGTCTACGGGGCCAGGTGAGTCCGAGATGTCTCTCGGATCCTAGAGCCTGGGGTCCTCTAGCACGTCCGCCAAGACATCCCAAGGCAAAAACAAGAACACAGCAGGAATACAGGTATTCAAGCTGAGCTAGATACTAGAACAGTACAGACAAGCAAGACAACACAAAACAAAGCAGACAGGCAAGACAATACAAAGACAAGACACTTACCGGTCAGGCTCCGCGTGTCAGAGTGTCCTGGAAAGACTTGGGGTTCCCGGCCCATGCACCAAATGTTATGCCGAGATCTTGGGAACCTCAAAGATGACCAGGAGTCCAAGAAACGCATGTCATAACAAGGATTCTTTTTTCCCGCCTCCACGCGGGCTCTCAGACTTCACCAACGCAGTGGATCGGTGCAGAGAGCCCAGAACAAAGGATGAGCAAGGTTTTATGGGGTAGGGGCAGGGGTGCTCTCAGGAGATGTGACACAGTTATGTCATTATTTGCATAGAACCAATCGTAAGTACACAGTTTTCTTTTTCTTTTTTTTTATGATGGCGATGCTGACCACTTAGAGAGGCAGAGTGGCCATAACTTTTGTTATAACCCAATCATGACCTTTTAGGAGTCCTTTGGATGTAACCAACCAAGTGTGGTGTTTCGGTGGCCTGGGTAGGGTCTAAAGGGGCATCGAGTGATTGCTTAGTTGTCACTGCGCAACTTATTTATGATCTCTTGAACTTTGCCCCAGGCCCAGGAATGCCAGCTTTGTTTACTCTTTGCCCCAGGCCCAGGACAGTCAGATTAGTTTTCCTTTCTGATTGGCTGTAACTAGGTAACCAAGTGCCCCAAGGCTATCCTGGCTTTGGGTGTCCTTTTACAATTGCTTTACAATCTGAGGAAGCTGAGGCTTTGATCCAGTAACTTTTAGAGTAACTTTGAAACCTGTCCTGAAGTCTGTTCAGCTTGGGTCTTACAGTACTAAATTCCGTGTTTTCAATACTCCTGTTTTCCAAACGAGAGAGACTCCAGTCCTCAGCTCGTTTGCCTGCTTTTAGAACTGTGTGAGTGACATTGAAATGAAAGCTCTATCTTGATTCCTCGCTCGAGAAAGCAAACGTTTAACTAGATGCTCTGTGTTTCAGGCCTGTGTTTCTTTGAAAAGGATGTAAAAGATACAAAGTAATTTCTCTGTTCCACCTGTTGCCACAGTTTAGAATGTGTTCTCTTCTACTTGCTGTGATGAAATCAACACTGTTCAAGGTAAGGATAGCTGGGGAATGTTGTTTTAGTACCTGCAACAATCCCTTTCAACGGTTTGAATACTACGGGATTTCTCCCTGTACTAAAGTCAGTGATTTTAAAACCCATTTCCCAAGTCACTGACAGTCCAGTTCTTAGCGACTTGGTCTGTTATCAAAAGTGGGCAAGCAAAATAGAAAAGAAAACGCTATCTTGATTACTGTCATCGAGAAACAACCTTTTATTCCAGTGCACTCTGTTTCAAGCCTGCGTTTATTTCAAATGCTTGTATATGATACGAAGAAATATCCCAGCTTTACTTGTCACCCCAGTTCAGACTCTATTCTGTTTTACTCCTGGAAATGAGAACAACACTTTAGAAAAAGACTGGAGAATGTTGATCTTAGTACCTCATACAACCCTTTTTAAACACACTGACCTGACTTCGGGGAATTCCCCTTTTACTAGGATTGCTTGTTTAAAAATTCCTCTTTTCTAAACAGCAGAGGCTGCAGTTCCTACTGGTGTCTCTCTGAGCAAGCAACATTGAAAGGAAAGCACCTTGGTGATTCCTGACTTTGGGAAAGAAACATTGATCATGCACCTGCTTTCAACACGCATTTTATTCAAAAGTATGTGGAAAATACGAAGTCATTTCCCTGGCTATACTTGTTGCCTCTGTTCAGAAAGTGTTCTGTTCCACTCCCTGAAATGAGAACACTATTGAAGACAAGAAAAGCTTTGAAGTGTTGTTTTCAGTACATCATACAAACACCTTTCAACGCATTACGTTCTATGGAATTACTCCACGTACTGAAGTCCGGAGTTGTGTTGGAGTTAGGAGTTGGGGTTGGGATTGGGGTTGGGTTTGGGGTTAGGGTTGGGGTTAAGATTGGGGTTAAGGTTAGGGATGGGGTTAGGTTTAGGGTTAGGGTTAGGGTTATATTAGGGTTTGGGTTAGGGTTAGGGTTAGGGTTGGGGTTTGGGTTAGGGTTAGGGTTATGATCAGTGATAGGTTTTTGTTAGGGTTTTGGTTAGGGTTAGAGTTAGGGATAGGGTTAGGGATAGGGTTATTGTTAGGGGTGGGGTTGGGTTGGGGTTAGGTGTGGGGTTAGCGTTAGGTTTGGGTTTGGCATTTGGGTTAGGGTTGATGTTCGGGTTGGGTTTAGGTTTAGGTTTGGGGTTGGGGTTAGGGTTAGGTTCAGGTATGGGTTAGGATTAGGGTTAGGCTTAGGGTTAGGGTGAGGGTGACAGGGTAGGGTCTAGGGTTAGGGTTAGGGTTAGGTTTGGGGTTATGTTGGGGTTGAGGTTCAAGTTGGGTTTGGGGATGTGGTTGGGGTTGGGGTTAGGGTTAGGGTTGGGGTTAAGGATAGGGCTAGGGTTAGGGTAGGGGTTAGGGTTAGGGTTGGGGTAAGGTTTGGGGTTGAGGTTAGGGTTGGGTGTAGGGTTGGGGTTGGGGTTAGGGTTAAGTTTAGGGTTAGGGTTAGGGTTCATGTTAGGGTTGGGGTTGGAGTTGGGGTTGGTGTCTGCTTTGGACTTGCACTTAGGGTTAGGGTTAGGGTTAGGGTTAGGGTTAGGGTTATGTTAGTGTTTGGGTTTGCTTTAGGTTAAGGTTAGGGTTAGGCTAGGGTTTATTGTAATTATTAGGGTTAGGGTTGTGTTAGGGGAAGGGTTGGAGTTGGGCTTGTTAGTGTTAGTGTTAGGATTAAGGTTTGGGGTTCGGGGTAGGTTTGGGTTTAGGGTTAGGGTAAGTGTTAGGGTTAGGTTTAGGGTAGGTGTTAGTGTGCTGTTTAGGGTTAGAGTTAGGGTTGGAGTAAGAGAAATATTAGGGTTGGGGTTTGGTTTAGGGTTTGGTTTAGGATTGGGTTTGGAGTTGGGTTTGGGTTGGTTTTAAGGTTGTGGTTGGGGTTAGGGTTGGGGTTGGGGTTGGGGCTCGGGTTAGGGTTAGGTTTGGGGTTGGGGATAAGGTTAGTGTTAGATATGGGTTAGGTTTAGGGTTGGGTTTAGGGTGTGAGTTAGGTTCAAGTTAGGGGTTAGGGTTAGGGTTAGCGTTCGTGTTAGGTTTGGGGTTGGGTTCAGGTTGGGTTTGAGGTTGGGTTTGAGGCTGGGGTTAGGGTTTGGTTTAGAGTTAGGGTTTGGTTTAGGGTTATGTTAGGGTTGGAGTTGGGGTTGGCCTTGAAGTTGGGGTTGGGGTTAGGGTTACGGTTCTGTTAGGGTTTGGGTTAGGGTTCTCTTTAGGGTTATGGTTAGTGTAGGGGTTCGGTTTATTTTTGGGGTTTGGTTTGTGGTTGGGACTGGGGCTGGGGTTGGGGCTAGGGTTGTGGTTGGATTTGGGTTAGGCTTAGGTTTTGGGTTGGGGTGACGATTAGGTTTAGCATTAGGGTTGATGTTCTTGTTAGGGTTAGGGTTGGGGTTAGCCTGAGAGTTGGCCTTGGGGTTGGGGTTGGGCTTTCAGTTAGGGTTAGGGTTATGTTAGGGTTTAGGTTAGGGTTTAGGTTAGGGTTAGGGTTAGGGTAGGGGTTAGTGTTAAGCTTAGGGTTAGGGTGAGGTTTGGGTTAGGGGAAGGGTATGTGATGGGGTTGTGGTTGGGTTTGAGATTGGGTTTAGGCTTACGGTTAGGATTGGAGTTACTTTAGTGTTTGGGTTAGGGTTAGTGTTAGGGTAGTGGTTAAAGTTAAGGTTAGGTTTAGGGTTGGGGTTAGGTTTACAGTTAGGGTTACAGTTACTTTTAAGGTTAGGATTAGATTTAGGTTTAGGTTAAGTGTTAGGGTTAGGGTTAGGCTTGGCATTGGAGTTGGGGTTAGGGTTAGGGTTAGGGCTGGGTTTGGGTTTAGTGTTAAGGTCAGGGTTGGGGTTAGTGTTAGTGTTAGGGTTGGGGTTGGGGTTGGGTTGGGGTTGGGATTGGGTTTAGGGTTGGTTTTTGGTTTCGTATTAGCATTATGTTAGGGTTTGCGTTAAGGTTAGGTTAGGGGTTAGGGTTAGGTTTGGGTTTAGGTTTAGGTTTGGGGTTGGGGTTAGGATTGGGGTTGGGTTTAGGATTAGGGGTTAGGTTTAGGATTAGCGTTAGGTTTAGGTTTAGGTTTAGGGTTGGGGTTGGGAATGGGTTTGGGGTTGAAGTTGGGGCTGGTGTTAGGGTTGTTGTTGTGGTTGGGGTTAGGGTTTGGTTGTGTTTGGGTTTGGGGTTAGGGTAGGTGTTGTGTTAGGGTTAGATTTAGAGTTATGAGTAGGTTAGGGTTAGGGTTAGGGTTAGGGTAGAGGTTGTGTTAGGATGAAGGTTTGTGTTAGGTTTGGGGTTGAGGTTCAACTTTGGGGTTGGTTTTGGGGTTCGTGTTAGCGTTATGTTAGTGTTTGGGTTAGGGTTAGGGTAGGAGTTGGGGTTAGGTTTAGGTTTAGGGTTGGGTTTGAGGTTGGGGTTGGGGTTAGAGTTGGGGTTGGGTTTAGGATTAGGGTTAGGTTTGGGGTTAGGTTTAGGTTTAGGTTTAAGGATGGGGTTGGAGTTGGAGTTCAGGCTTGTGTTAGGGTTGGTGTTGCGTTTGGGGTTAGGGTTAGTTTGGGTTTCGGGTTAGGGTAGGGTGTTAGGGTTAGGTTTAGGGTAATGGGTATGTTGTGATTAGGGTTAGGGTAGGGGTTGGGTTACTATTAGGGTAGTGTTAGGGCTGGGGTTGGGGTTAGGGTCAGGGTTTGGGTTGGGATTGGTGTTAGGGTTAGTGTTGAGGTTAGGGTTATGGTTACTTTTAGGATTAGGCTTGGCTTTAAGGTTGGTTTTGGGTTTGGGTTTGGCGTTGGGTTTGGGGTTAGTGTTAGGTTTAGGGTTAGGGTTATTTTAGGGTTTGGGTTAGGGTTAGTGATAAGTTTAAGGTCAGGGTAAAGGTTAGGTTTGGGGTTGTGGTTGGGGCAGGCACTGGGGTTGGGTTAGGTGTTAAGGTTATGTTTGGGGTTAGGGTGAAGTGTTAGGGTTAGGTTTGAGGTTGGTATTGGGGTTGGTGTTAACTTTCGGGTTGTGGTTAGTGTTAGCGTTAGGGTAGGGTTTAGAGTTAGGGTTAGTGTTAGGGTTAGGGTTGGTGTTAGGTTTGGTGGTGGGGATGGGGTTCCGCTTGCGGTTGGGGTTGGGCTTGTAGGTGGGTTTGGGTTAGTGTTAGGGTTAGTATTAGGGTTAAGTTAGGCTTTGGGGTAGGGTTAGGGTTAAGGTTGGGGTTGGGTTTGGTGTTGGGGTTGGAGTTGGGTTTGGGGTTAGGTTTGGGGTTGGGATTGGGGTTAGGGCTAGGGTTAGGTTTAGTGTTAGGATTAGGTATAGGGTTAGGTTTACGCTTAGTGTTAAGCTTAGGATAGGGTTTAGGGTTAGGGTTAATTTTGGGGTTAGGGTTAGAGTTGGGTTGGGCTTAGGGTTGCGGTTTAAGGTTGGGGTTGGGGTTGGGGTTTAGGTTTATTCTTAATGCTATGTTAGATTTTGGGTTAGGGTAGGGGTTAGGGTTAGGGTTAAGTTTGGATTTGGGTTTGGGATTCAGATTGGGTAGGCATAAGGGTTAGGTTTAGGGTTAGGGTTTGGGTAGGGGTTAGTGTTGGGGTTGGGGTTAGGGTTAGGGTTGGGTTGGGGGTTGGGGTTATGGTTAGGGTTGGTGTTAGGGTTAGGGTAGTGGTTAGGGTTAGGGTTAGTGTTAGAATTAGGGTTGGGCTTGGTGTTGGGGTTGAGGTTAGGGTTAGAGTTGGTGTTGGGGTTGGGGTTAAGTTTGGGGTTACAGTTGGGCTTAGTTTTGGGGTTGGTTGGGTTGGTTCTGGGGTTAGGGTTATGTTTGGGGTTGGGTTTAGGGTTAGAGTTAGGCTTAGGTTTAGGGTTAGGTTTAAGGTTAGGGTTAGGGTTAGTGTTAGGGTTGGGGTTGGGATTGGCTTTATGGTTGAGTTTAAGGCTGGCATTGGGGTTTGGTTTGGGTTTGGGTTTGGGGTTGGGGTTAGGTTTAGGGTCATGGTTAGGGTTAGTGTTAGGGTTAGGGTAGGAGTTAGGGCTAGGTTTAGGGATAGGGTTGGGGCTAGGGCTAAGGTTGGTGTTGGTGTTGGGCTTGTGGTTGTTGTTGGTGTTAGATTTAGTGTTACTGGTGGGGTTCAGCTTTGGTTTACGGTTAGGGTCATGATAGGATTTGGGTTAGGGTTAGGGTCAGGGTAGGGGTTGGGGTTAGGTTTGGGGTTGGGGTTGGGGTTAGGGTTAGGGTTATGGTTAGGGTTAGACTTCTCGTTAGGGTTCGGGTTGGGTTTGGGTTTGGGGTTGGGGTTGGGATTGGGGTTTATTTTTAGGTTTAGAATTAGGGTTATGATAGGATTTGGGTTAGATTTAGGGTTAGGTTTAGCATTAGCATTAGGGTTCTGGTTGGGCTTGGGATTGGGGTTGCGGTTAGTGTCGGTGTTAGGGTTAGTGTTAAGGATAGGGTTAAGGTTTTGGGTTGGGGTTGGGCTTAGGGTTAGGGTTAAGGTTAGTGTTAGTTTTAGATTTAGTTTTAGGTTTACTGTTAGGGTTAGGGATAGGGTTAGAATTATATTTGGGGTTAGGGTTAATGTTAGGGTTGTGATTGGGGTTGGGGTTAGGGTTGGTGTTGGGGTTGGGGTTAGGTTTGGGGTTGCTTTTGGGTTTGGGGTAGGGGTTAGAAGTAGGTTTGGGTTAGGGTTAGGGTTGGGTTACCATTAAGGTTAGGGTTATGGTTAGGTTTGGGGTTGGGGTTCGGGCTGGGGTTGGTATCGGGGTTGGTGTTAGGGTTCATGTTAGGGTTAGGGTTAGGGTTGGGGTTGGGGATGGGATTCAGCTTGCGGTTGGGGTTGGTGTTGGGTTTGGTGTTGTGGTTGTCATTAGGGTTAGGGTTCGAGTTGTGTTAGGTTTTGGGTTAGGGTTAGTGTTAGGGTTAGCGTTAGGGTATGGGTTAAGGGTTACATTTAGGACTGGGGTTGAGTTTGGGGTTAGGTTTGGGGTAATAGTTGTGGTTAGGTTTGGGATTGTGTTTGGATTTGGGGTTGGGGTTCGGGTTGGCTTTTAGGGTTGGTGTTGAGTTTGGGGTTGGGGTTAGGGATAGGGTTTGGCTTAGTGTTAGGGTTAGAATATGGTTTAAGGTTAGGATTAGGATTATGTTTAGATTTAGGGTTAGGTTTAGGGTTAAGGTTAGGTTTTGGGTTAGTGTTGGGGTTTGGGTTGGTGTTGGGGTTGAGGTTGGGGTTGGTATTAGAGTTAGGCTTAGGGTTATATTAGTGTTTGAGTTAGGGTTAGGGTTAGGTTTAGCCTTAGGCTTAGGTGTAGTGTTAGTGTTAGGGTAGGGTTTAGGGTTAGGTTTAGGGTAAGGGATGGAATTGGTGTTAGGGTTGGGGTTAGGGTTGGCATTGTGGTTAGGGATAGGATGGGGTTTATGGTTATAGTTAAGGTTATGGTTGGGGTTAGGGTTGGGGTTTGGGTTTTGCTTGGGGTTGGCTTTGGGTTTGGGGTTAGGGTTGTTAGGGTTAGTGTTAGGGTAGGAGTTAGGGATAGTGTTGGTGTTAGCGTTGTGGTTGGCATTGGGGTGGGCTTGTGGTTGGTGTTGGGGTAGGGCTTGGAGTTGGGGTTGTGGTTGGGGTTAGGGTTTAGGGTTAGGGTTATCGTTGGACTTTGTTTTTTGGTTGTGTTTGGTGTTGGGGTTGGTGTTGGAGTTGGGTTTGGGTTTGAGGTTTGTGTTTGGGTGGTGGTTGGGTTAGGTTTAGGGTTAGATTTAGGATTAGGGTTTGGGTTAGGTTTAGGGTTAGAGTTAGGGTTAGGGTTAAGTTTTGGGTTATGGTTAGGTTTGGGGTTTTGGTTGGGGTTGCGATTGGGTTAAGGGTAAGTGTTATGGTTAGTGTTAGGGTTACAGTTTGGATGTGGGTTAGGGTTGGGGTTAGGGTTGGGTTTGGGGTTGGGGTTTGAGTTGAGGTTGTGCTTAGGATTTGTGTTGGGGTTGGGGTTGTGGTTAGGGTTAGGGTTGGTGTTTGGGTTGGGTGTGCGGTTAGGGCTGGGTTTAGGTTTTGGTTTAGTGTTGGCATTGTGGTTGGGTTTAGGGTTAGGCTTATGTTAGGATTTGGGTAGGGTTAGGATTAGCATTACGATTGCGATTGGGGTTGGTGTTGGTATTGGGATTGGGTTTAAGGTCCGGGTTGAGGTTAGTGTTAGTGTTTGGGTTAGGGTTTGGTTAGGGGTAAAGGTTAGAGTTAGGTTTGGGATTAAGGTTGTGGTTGTGGTTGGGGTGGGGTTTGGGTTGGCATTTGGTTTTGGGTTAAGGTTAGGATTAGGCTTGGGTTTGTGTTTTGGTGTTAGGGTTACTGTTGGGTTTAGTTTTGTGGTTGTGTTTGAGGTTGGGGTTGGTGTTGGAGTTGTGTTTGGGGTTGGGGTAGAGCTATGGTTGGGGTTAGTGTTAGGTTTAGGGTTAGGGTTTGGGTTAGAATTGGGGTTGGGGTTAGGATTGTGGTTGAGGTTGGGTTTAGGGTTAGGATTAGGGTTGGTGTTAGGTTTAGGGTTAGGTTTATGGTAGGCATTAGGGTTAGCATTAGGTTTAGGTTTAGAGTTAGGGTATGGGTAAGGGTTAGTTTTGCAGTTGGGGTTATGGTTGGGCTAGGAGTTGAGATTGAGTTTGGGTTTAGGGTTGGGGTTGGGGTGTGGTTAGGTTTAGGCTTAGGGTTAGGGTAGGTTTTAGGGTTAGGGTTAGTGTTAGGTTTAGCACTAGGGTTATGTTAGGGTTAGGGTTGGGGTTATTTCAGGGGTTAGGGTTAGGATTAGGGTTAGGTTTAGGTTTGGGGTTGGGGTTGGTGTTGGGGTTGGTGTTGGGGTTGCTGTTGGGGTTGGGGTTAGGGTTGGGTTTATTGTTAGGTTTACGGTTTTGGTTAGTGTTTGGGTCGTGGTTGTGGTTGAGGTTGGGGTTATGTTTAGGGTAGAAGTTAGGGTTAGGTTTAGGGTTAGGGTTAGAGTTAGGGTTAAGGTTAGGGTTAGAATAGGGGATAGGGTTAGGGTTAGGTTTAGGCTTAGTGTTAAGCTTAGGGTTAGATTTGGGTTCCGGGTTAGGGAAAAGGTCAGGATTAGGGTTTGGGGTTGGGGTTGGGGTTTGGGTTCGGGTTGGGTTTGTGCAGCAGTTGGGGTTGGCATTAGGATTACTGCAGGGTTAGGTTTAGGGTTAGAGTTAGGGTAGAGGGTAGGGTTAGGGTTAACTTTAGGCTTAGAGTAGGGGTTAGTGTTAAGATTAGGTTTAGGGTTAGAGTTAGGGCTAGGGTAGGGGTTAGGGTTGGTGTTAGAATTAGGGTTAATGTTTGGGTTTGGGTTGGAGTTGGGGTTCCGTTTCGGTTTTGAGTAGGGGTTAGGTTTAGATTTAGGGTTTTGTTTGGGTTTGTGGTATGGTTAGGGTTAGTGTTAAGATAGGTGTTAGGATTACGGTTAGGGTTAGGGTTGATGTTAGGGTTGGGCTTGTGTTTGTTGTTCGGCTTTCGGTTGGGGTTGGGGTTTTGCTTGGGGTTGGCATTGGAGTTAGGGTTAGGGTTAGGGTTGAGTTTGGATTTGGGCTTGCAATTGGGATTTTGGTTGGTGTTGGTGTTGGGGGTAAGGTCAAGGTTGGGGTTAGGCTTAGGTTTAAGGTTAGGGTTATCCTTAGGGTTAGGGTTGAGGTTGGGATTGGGTTTCTTGTTGTGGTTGGGGTTGGGGTTTGGTTTGGGGTTGGGGTTGGGGTTTGGTTTGGGTAGGGCTATGGGTTATATTTAGGGTTAGGGTTAGGGTTAGGGTTAGGTTTAAGGTTTAGGGTTAGGGATAGGTTCAGGACTAGGTTTAGGGTTGGGGTTGGTGTTGCATTTGGGTTTGAGGTTAGGCTTAGGGTTAGGGTTAGGCTTGGGGTAGAGCTTGGGTTTGGGTTAGGGTTAGGTTTAGGGTTAGTTTTAGGGTAAGGGTTATGGTTAGGTTTAGGATTAGGGGTGGAGTTAAGGTTGGGTTTGGGGTTATGGTTGGGGTTGGAGTTGGTGTTAAGTTTGGGGTTAGGATTGGTGTTGGAGTTGGGGTTAAGTTTAGGTTAGTGGTTAGCATTACATTTAGAGTTGGGGTTGGGGTGTGGGTTAGGGTTAGGGTTAGGGTTGGCATTGGGTTTGGGGTTAGGGTTGGGATTTGGGTTGGTGTTAAGGTTAGGGTTAGAATTAAGGTTTGGGTTAGTATTGAGGTTGTGGTTGCTATTGGGGTTGGAGTTAGGTTAGGGTTAGGGTAGAAGTTAGGTTTAGGTTTAGGCTTAGTGTTAGGTTTAGTGTTATGATTAGGGTTAGGGTAGGGGTTAGCTTTAGGGTTATGGTTAGTGTTGGGGTAGGGTTGGGCTTGGGGTTGTGGTTGTGGTTGGGTTTGGGGTTAGGGTTAGGATTATGTTAGGGTTTGTGGTTGGGCTTGGGTTAGGATTTGGGTTGGGGTTGACGGTATTGTGGTTGGGGTTAGGGTTCAGGTTGAGGTTAGTGTTAGGATAAGGGTTAAGGTAGGGATTAGGGTTTGTGTTGGAGCTGGGTTTAGTGTTGGGGTAGGCTTTTGGTTGGGCTTTGGGTTGGGATTAATATTGGGTTTGGGGTTGGGGTTAGGGTTAGGGTTAGGTTTATGTATGGGTTTGGGTTAGATTAGGGGTTAGGTTTAGGGTTAGGGTTAGGTTTTCCATTGGGATTGGGGGTGGGTTTGGGGTTAGGGTTAATAAGGGTTAGGTTTAGGGTAGGAGTTAGTGTTTGAGTAAGGGTTAGGATTGGGGTAGTGGAAGGGTTTAGGTTGGGGTTGGTGTTGGGTTTTGGGTTAGGGTTGAGGTTAGGGTTGGGGTTATGTTACGGTTTGTGTTAAGGTTAGGGTTAAGTTTGGGATTAGGTTTGGGTTTTGAGTTGGGTTGGGGTTGGGGTTGGGTTTGGGTTTAGGGTTAGGGCTGGGGTTAGGATTAGGTTTGTGGTTGGGGTTTGCGTTGGGGTCTGCTTTGGAGTTGGGTTTGAGGTTAGGGTTAGTTTTACAGTTATGGTTAGGGTTAAGGATAAAGTTAGGGTTAGTTTTAGGGTAGGGGTTACGGTTAGGTTTAGGGGCTGGTGTTAGGGTTGGTTTGTGTTTGCGGTTAGGGTTAGGGTTAAGGTAAGGGTTTTGGTTAAGATTCAGGTTGGGATTGGCATCGGGGTTGGGTATGGGGTTGGGGTTGGGATTGGAGTTGGGTTTAGGGTTAGGGTTATGTGTATGGTTAGGGATAGGTTTATGTTAGGGTTTGGGTTAGGGTTGAGTTTAAGGATAATGTTAGGGTTAGGGTTAGTTTGAGGATAGGGGTTACAGTTAGAGTTAGGGTTAGTGTTAGGGTTTGGGTTGGGGTTGGTGTTAGGGTTGGTTTTGGGTTTGGGGTTAGGATTAGGTTTAAGGTAAGAGTTGAGGTTAGGATTCAGGCTAGGGGTGGCATTAACGTTGGAATTGGGTTTGGGGTTGGGTTGGGGTTGGGGTAGAGGTTAGGGTAGGGTTAGCCTTATGTTAGGGTTAGGGTTAGGTTTAGGTTTAGTGTTGGGGTTTGGGAAGTGTTGGGTTTGGGTTTCTGGCTGGGGTTTGTGTTGGATTTGGGGTTATGGTTAGGGTTGGGGTTGGAGTTTGCATTGGGTTTGGTGTTGGTCCTGGGTTTGGGGTTAGGACTGGGTTTAGGTTTAGGGTAATGGTTGCGGTTGGTTTTGGAGTTAGTTTTGGGGTTGCGAATGGGTTTAGAGTTTGGGTTAGGGTTAGGATAAGGGTTAGGGTTGGATTTGGGGTTAGTGTTGAGGTTGGGATTGATGTTGGGGTTGGTGTTGGTGTTAGGGTTTTGTTTGGGATTGTCTTTGAGGTTAGAATTATGGTTTCGGTTGGGTATAGGGTTAGGGTTGTGTTTAGGGTTAGGATTACCTTTACGGTTAGGGTTAATCTAGGAGTTAGGGTTAGGTTGAGGGTTAGGGTCCTGGGTTGGGGTTGGGGTTTGAGTTGGGGTTAGGGTTAAGTTTAGGGTTAGGGTTAGGATTAGGGATAGCATAAGGTTTATGGTTAGAGATAGGGTTCGGGTTAGTGTTTGGGATCGGGTTGGAGTTGTGGAAGGGTTGGAGTTGGGTTTGAGGTTGCAGTGAGGTTTGGGGTTAGTGTTAGGGTTGGGGTTAGGGTTAGGGTTAGCATTAGGGTTAGGTTTTCAGTTGTGGTTGTGGTTAGGGTTAGGTTGAGGGTTATGATTGGGAATAAGTTTTTGTTAGGTTTTGGGTTAGGGTTAGGGTTAGGGGTTGGGTTGCGGTTGGGGTTTGATTCAGGGTTAGAGTTGAGGTTGGAGTTAGGGTTAGGGTTAGAGTTCGAGTTATTGTTGGGTTTAGGTTTGGATTTAGGTTTGGGTTTAGGCCAGTGTTAATGTTGGGGTTTGGGTTAGGGTTGGGTTTAGGGTTAGACTTGGGGTTAGGGTTAGGTTTAGGTATGGCTATTCTTCCCCCCCCAACACACATTTTATTGATATGAATACAAGCAAAATTCAAGGTTTAAATGAGGTTAGGCATTTTTTGCACATTCCTATCTTGTCAAGGTGGCAAGGGCTTTCCCATTCTCCTTTTGTCCCACACCCTACCCACCCTTCCCTCACTCCTCCCCCACCCTACCCACCCCTCCCTACCTCCTCCCCCACCCAACCCCCCTCTTTCACTTTGTCTTTCATCTTAAGTTCCAAAGGAGTTGTGATCTGGGTCTCTCATATCAGAGAGACCATTCGATGTTTCACCTTCTGCTTCTGACTTACTTCACTAAGCATGATGTTCTCTAGTTTCTTCCATTTGCCTACAAAAGCCTTTACACTGTTGGACTTTAGTGAAGCATAGTATTCCACTGTGTATAAATACCACAGTTTGTGTATCCACTGGTCTGTTGATGGGTATTTTGGTGACTTCCATATTTTAGCTATTGTTAGTTGTGCTGCTATGAACATGGGTATACATATATCTCTGCTATGTGTTGTTTTGGCCTCTTTTGGATATATTCCCAGAAGGGTGTCACTGGATCGAAGGAGATACTTATTTCTAGTCTTTTGAGAGCTCTCCATACTGCTTTCCAAAGGGGTTATACAAATTTACATTACCACCAGCAGTGCAGGAGGGTTCCTTTCTCCCTCCAGCCAAGCCAGCACTGATTGCTATTTGAATTGTTGATATAGGCCTTTCTGTCTGGGGTGAGATGGTATCTTAGCGTTGTTTTGATTTGCATTTCTTTTATGAGTAGAGATGTTGAACAACTTCTCATGTGTCTATTGGCCTTTTGCATTTCTTCATGAGTGAACTGTCTCTTCATTTCATTTACCCACCTTTCAATAGGATCCTTTATTTTGGTAGGCTTACTTTCCTTAAGCTCCCTGTATATTCTAGTTATAAGCTTCTTCTCTGAGATGTTGGTGGTAAATATTTTTTCCCAGTCTGTTGGATCTCTCTTTACAATATTGATAGTTTCTTTGCTGTGCAGAAACTTTTTAGTTTGACAAGATCCCATTTGTTAATAATGGGGATAATTTCTTTTGTTATTGGTGTCTTGTCAAGAAAATCTTTGCCTACCCCTATGTCTTTTAGAAATTTGCCTACTTTGTCTTCCAGAATGTTTAGTGTTTCATTTTTAATGTTTAGGTGTTTGATCCATTCTGATTTGATTATGGTGCATGGTGATAGGTGTGTGACTAGATTCATTCTCAGTTCTCAAGTTTATTAGAATATAGGTGTTCAAAGTAATTTCTTATGATATTCTAGATTTCTGCATAGTCTGTTGTAACTTCACCCTTTTCATTTCTAAGTGTGCTAATCTATGCCTTTTCTTTCTTTTTCTTGAGGAGGTTGGCAAGAGGTTTGTCGATTTTATTAATTTTTTCAAAGAACCAGCTCTTTGACTCATTAATCTTTTATATTGTCTTTTTTATTTCGATCTCACTTATTTCATATCTGTTCTTTACAATTTCTTCTCTTCTACTGCCTTTTGGGTTGAGTTGTTCTTCTTTCTCTAGGTCCTTAAGATGCATTATTAGTGAATTTATTTGTGACTGTTCTGTTCTTTTGATGTGTGCATTTATAGCTATGAATTTTCCTCTAAGGACTGCTTTCATTGTGTCCCACAGATTTTGATATGATGTACTTCCATCATAATTTAACTCTGTGAAGTGTTTGATTTCTTCTCTGATTTCTTCCGTGATCTGGTCAGTAGTAAGTTGTTAAGTCTCCATGTGCTTGTGTATTTTCTTCTGTTTTTGGCACTGTTAAGTTCCAGTCTTATACCACTGTGGTCTGAGAGTATGCAGGGGACTATTTTTATCCCTTTATACTTGCTTAAGCATGACTTATGTCCTAAGACGTGGTCTATTTTAGAAAATGTTCCGTGTGCTGCTGAGAAGAACGTGTAGTCTGTTGATATTGGGTGGAAGACTCTGTAAATGTCTGTTTTGTCCAAGTTTTCTATAGTATCTTTCAGCAGTTGTATATCTTTGTGGATTTTTTGTTTGGTTGGTCTATCTATTTGTGATAGTGGCGTATTAAAGTTCCCTACTATAATTGTGTCGGGGCCTATGTGTCCTTTCAGCTCTAATAATTTTTGGTTTACAAAATTGGGTGCTCTAGAGTTGGGTGCATATAAATTAATAATTGTAATTTCTTCCTTTTCTAGTGTTCCTTTAACCAGCATGTACTGTCTCTTTCTGTCTCTCCTCACCTGTTTTCTTTTGAAATCTGATGAGTCTGAGATTAATATAGCTACTCCTACTTGTTTTCTGGGACCTGTTGCATGAGATATTGAATTCCAACCTTTTATTTTCAGTGTATGAGTTTCTTTTTGGGTGAAGTGTAACTCTTGTAGGCAGCAAATTGTGGTTTTCTGTTTTTTGATCCAGTCAGCTAGTCTATGTCTTTTGATAGGTGAGTTGAAGCCATTCACATTTAGGGTAATTATTGAGGTATGTTCATCAGTAGGCCTAGCCCTAACTGTAACCCTTACCGTATCCTCATAATTAGACTAACCCTAAACGCCACCGTAACTCTATCCTAATCCATGTCTAAGCCTAACCCTAAATCTAACAATAACACAATCTTTTTCCATAGAATAACCCTGAAGTTAACCTGAACACCATCCTTATCCTTAGGCCTAACACTAGCACTAATCTCACCACTATATTGGTACTTAGGTCTATCTCTAACCCTAACCTTTCCTTAACCTTTGACTAATCTTAACTCTAAACCTATCACCATCCTTATCCTTAGACTAAGTCTAACCCTAACCCTAACACTATTCTTAGGCTTAACCCTAAACGTAACCCTAAAGCTATCCTTATCTTTAGGACTCACCCTAATCCTGACATTAAAACTATCCATATCTTTTGGCCTTACACTAACCCTAAAACTATTTTCTTATGGTTGGCCCTTATGCAAACCTCAAAGATGACACAATCCTCATTCTTAGGGTAGGCACAACCCTAACCTTATCCCTAAACTTAGACTAAACCTAACACTAACACTGACACTTAACTTATCCTTAGACCTAACCCTAACCCTAACACTATCCTTTATCCTTAGACTAATCATAACCCTAAACTCAACACTATCCATAATCTTAGAGTGATGTTAACGTTAGCACTAACACTGTTGTCATCCACAGATTTAACACCAACCTTAACCCTAACACTATCCTGATGCTTATCCCTGACCCTCCCAAGCCTCAGACTGTCTGCCCTCTTGCTGAGGCCTTATCCCAAACTTAACCCTAACACTCTACCTAGCCCTTAGACTGACCCTAACCATGAAACTATACTTATCTTTAGAATACCACTATCCTTTACACTAACACTAAACGTATCCTTAGACCAAAATCTACCCTAACTCTAACACTATCCTTATCCTTATGCCTAATCTTAATTTAAGGCTAAGGCTATCTTTCTCCTTTGTCTTAACCTTAACCTTAAACCTATCCTCATTGTTAAGCCTAACACTAATCCTAACACTAACCCTAACACAAACCTTATTGTTAAACAAACCCTGAACATAAACCTAACACTATCCATACCCTTAGACTAAGAAACCTAACCATAAAACTATGCTTATCAATAGGTCTAAACCTTACTGTAACCCTAACATTATCCTTATCCTTACACTAAACCTAAACCTGTCCCTAACTTTAACACTATCCTTAATCTTAGAGTGGCGCCAACCCTAACCCTAACACTAACCCTATCCTTAGCCCTAACCTTAACCTTAACCTTAGTACTATCCTTATCCTTAGCCCTAACCCTAAAACTAACCTAACACTATTCTTAACCTTAGGCCTTACCGTGACCAACCCTAACACTGTCCTTGCTTAGGCCTAATACCAACTTTAACCCGAATACTAGACCTTACCATTAGACGACCCTAACCATAAAACCATCCTTAACTTTAGACTAATGCTTGCAATAACACTAACACTTAACTTATCCTTAGGCATAACCCTAACCCACCGCAAACACTGTCCTTGGCCTTAGGCTGAACCCAAACCCTACCCCTAACACTATCCTTTCCTTAGACCTAACCCCTACCCCATGACTAACACTATCCTTATGCTTGGGCCTAACTCTAACATTAAACCTGACCCTAGCACTGTCCTTATCTTTAGGGCTAACACCAACCCAAACCCTAACACTATCCTTGAGCTTAGGCCTAACCTTAATCATAACCCTAACTCAATCCTTATGCTTATGCCTACCCTAAACTCCAACCATAACACAAACCTTATTCTGAGACCAAACCTAACCATAAACATAATGCTATACATAATCTTAGAGTGACGGTAACCATAATCCTTGCACTAACCTTATCCTTAGCCTTAACCTTAACAATAACCATAATCTTATCCTTAGGAATAACCCTAACCAACCATCACACTATCCTTTTGCTTAGGCCTAATCCCAACCTTAAACCAAACACTCCACCTTACCCTTAGACTAACCCTACCCCGGACACTATGCTTATCCTTAGACTGATCCTAACCCTAACCTAACTCTATATCCTTTGTCTAAAATCTACCCAAAATCTAACAATAAATTTATCCGTCGACCTAACCCTAACTTAATGCTAAAATTATCTTTAGCCTTTGGCCTAACCCTAATGCTAACCCTAACCCTAACACTGTCCTCATTCTAAGGCCTAAACCCAACCCCAACAATATTATCTTTATGCTTAGGCCTAACCTGAACAATAAACCTAACACAGTCCTTATCATCAGGACTAAACAAAAACCTAACCCCAACAGTATACTTACATTGAGGGCTAACACCAACCATAAGACAAACAGTATCCTTGAATTTAGGCCTAACCATATCCCTGACCCTGACATTATCCTTATCCTTAGACTAACCCAAAGCACACCCCTAACACTATCCACATCATCAGACTAACCCTGAATCTATCCGTAAAACTATGTAATCAGTAGGCCTAACCCTAACTGTAACCCTTATAGTATCCTCATAATTAGACTAACTCTAACCCCAACCCTAACTCTATCCTAACCCATAGGCTTAAGCCTAACCCTAAATCTAACCATAACACAATCTTTATCCATAGAATAAACCTGACATTAACCCAAACACTAGCCTTATCATTAGGCCTAACACTAACAATAGTCTTACCACTATACTTGTACTTAGGACTAACTGTAACCCTTGCTTAACCTTAGACTAATCCTAACTCTAAACCTATCACCATCATTATCCTTAGACTAACCCTAATTCAGAGTATAACACTATCCATAATCTTAGAGTGACATTAACCCTAACCCTAATATGATCCTTATCCTTAGCCCTAACCTTAATCCTACCCCTAACACTATCCTTTCCTTAAACCTAACTCAAACCCCAAGCCTAACACTATCCTTACACTTGGGCCTAACCCTAACTTTAAACCTGACCCTAACACTGTCCTTTTCTTTAAGCTTAACCCAAAACCTAACCCTAACACTATCCTAATCCTTAGGGCTAACACCAACCCAAACCCCAACACTATGCTTAAGCTTAGGCCTAACCTTAACCCTAGCCCTAACTTAATCGTTATACTTATGCCTACCCCAAGCCCCAACCCTAACACAATCCTTATTCTGAGACTAACCCTAAACATAAACATAACACTATCCATAATCTTGGAGTGACTATCCTTATCCTTGGCCCTAACACTAACCCTATCAGTATTCTTTTCCTTAGGAATACCCCTAACCAACCTGCACATTGTCCTCTTGCAAATTTGAGTTGAACACTCCACCTTACCCTTAGACTAACCCTAATCCGGACACTATGCTTATCCTTAGACTAACCCGAACCCTAACCATAACACTAACCCTAACTCTAGCCTTAATCTTCGGCCTAACCCTAACTCTAACCCTAACCCTAACCCTACCCTAATCCTAACCCTTACACTAATCATATGCTGAACCCTAATCCTCAACCCAACATAACCCTAACCTTAACACCAACCTCATCCCAAACCACAATAACAACTCCAAACCCATCCCCATTCCCAACACTTACGCCAACCCTAACCCTAACCCTAATTGCAACCCCAACCCCAATAGAAACCCCAAACCCAAATCCAATCCCAACCTCAAATGCAACACTAATCCCAAATCTAACCCTAAACCTAAACCTAACACTAACCCCTACCATAACCTTAACCCTAACTCTAACCCAAAACCTAACATAACCCTAAACCTAACCCTAACCCAAACCCAAACCTAACTCTAATCCCATCCCCAACCCCAAACCTAACACCAACACTAACAATAACCCTAATCCTAACTCTGATTATAACCTTAACCCTAAACCTAAACTGAATGCGAATCCTAGCCCTAACCCTAAGTCTAGCACTAACTCTAACCCAACCCCAAACTTAAATCTAACCCCAACCCCAACCCTAACTGCAACCCACACCCCAAACCAAACCCCAAAACCAAACCCAAACCTAACCCTAATCCCAACACCAAACACAACCCCAACCCCAACCTGAAACCCAACTCCAATGCCAAACCCAACCCTAACCCCAAACCCAACCCCAAAACCAAATCAAACCCCAACACCAACCCCATCCCCAATCCGAATTCTGAAGCTACCCTAACAGCAATCAAAACCCTAACTCCAAGCCCTAACCCAACCCAAACCCAACCCAACCCGAATCCCAACCCCAACCCTAACCCTATCCCTAACCCTAACCCCAAAGCCAACCACAACCCCAACCCGAATTGTTACCCTAACCCTAAACCTAACCCTAACCCTAAACCCAACCCTAAACCTAACTCCAACCCAAACCCCAACCCAACCCCAATCCCAAACCTAACCCTAACCCCAACCTAACCCCAAACCCAACCCCAACACCAAACCTAACCTTAATCCTAAACCCAACTTCCACCACAAAACCGGCCCTAATACCAACCCCAACCGGAACTCCAACCCTAACCCCCAACCCAAACCCCAACACTAACACTAACCTTAATCATAACCCCAAACCCAAGCCCAAACCCAATGCTACACCCAACCTCAACTCCAACTCCACCCTAACCCTAACCCCAAACCCAACCCAACTCCAACCCAAAACACAACACTAACCTCAACCCGAATCCCAACCCGAACTCTAACCCTACACCTAACTCTAACCCCAATCCTAACACTAACACCAATCCCAAACCCCACTCCAACCCCAACTGAAACCTGAATCCTAACCCTAACACCAACCCCAAACCCAAACCCAACTCCCACTCCTAACCCTAACCCCAACCCAAAACCCAACACTAATCCTCACCATAACCCCAAACCTAAAACCAAACCCAACCCCAACACCAACCCTAACCCCAACCCTAACCCTATCAGTAAACCTAACCTTAACCCTAACACTAACCCTAAACCTAAGCCTAAACCCAACCCTTACCCAAACCCCAACCCTAACCCAAACGCAACGCAAACCCCAATCTCAACCCCAACTCCAACCCCAATCCTAGCCCCAAACCTAAGCCCAACCCCAACCTGAACCCCAACCCCAACCCTAACCCTAACCCTGTCAGTAAACCTAACCTTAACTCTAACCCTAACCCAAAACCCAACCCCAAACCCAACCCCAAACCCAACCCTAACCTTGTCCTAACCATAACCGTAAAACCAAACCTAAACCTAAACCTAACCCTAAACCTAACTCTAACCCAAACCCTAATCCTAACCCTAACCTCACACCAAACCTAAACCCCAATCCAAACCACAGCCCCAACCCCAACCACAACCACAACCACAACCCCAATCCTAACCCTAAACCTAACCCTTACTGTAACCCTAAACCTAACACCAAACCCAATCCCAAACCCAACCCTAACCCCAACCCTAACCCCAAATCCCAACCATAATCCTAACTCTAACACCAGCCCCAACCCCAACCCTAACCCTAACCCTAGTCCTCAACCTAACCACAAACCCAAACCCAGCCCTAACCCCAACCACAACCACAACCACAACCCCAATCCTAACCCTAAACCTAACCCTTACTGTAACCCTAAACCTAACACCAAACCCAATCCCAAACCCAACCCTAACCCCAACCCTAACCCCAAATCCCAACCATAATCCTAACTCTAACACCAGCCCCAACCCCAACCCCACCCTAACCCCAACCCCAACCCTAAACCCAACTACCACTCCAAGCCCAACACCACTCCCAAACCCAACCCCAACCCTAACCCTAACCCCAACCCCAAACCTAACCATAACCCCTAACACAACCCTAACACTAACCCTAATGCAAACCCCAAACGTAAACCCAACCCCAAGTCAAACCTCAACCTTAGCCCCAACCCCAAACCTAACCCTAACTCTAACCCCAACCCTATCCCTAAGCCTAACCACAACAGTAACCCGAACCCAAATTCCAGTCTGAACCCCAACCCCAACACCAACCCCAACACCAATCCTAACCTGAACCCTAAACCCAACCGTAAACCCAACCCCAACCCCAACACCAACACCAACACCAATCCCAACAGCAACACCAATCCTAACCCTAACCCTAACCGCAACCCTAACACCAACCCCAGCCCCAAACCCAACCCAAACAACAAACCTAACCCTATCCCTGACTCTAATCCCAACCCTAACTAAAACCAAAACCCTAACCCCAACCACAAACTCAACCACAACCTGTCTCAAACCCAGACCCCAACCCCAACCCCAACTCCAACTGCAACCCCAACCCCAACCCGAGACCTAACCCATACTCTAAACCTAACCCTAACCCCAACCCTAACCACAACCACAACCCCAAACCCAACCTGAACCCAACCCTTAACCTAAACCTAACTCTAAACCCAACCCTAACCCTCACCCTAAGCCTAACCCTAACCCCAACCCTAACACCAAACCCAACCCCAAACACAGCCCAAACCCCCACCTCAACCCTAACCCTATCCCTCACCCTAACCCTAAGCCTATATCAAACACTAACTCTAAACCTAACCCTAACCCCAACCATAACCCTTACCCCAACCCCAACACCAACCCCAAGCTTAACCTCAACCCTAACCCCAACCCTAGCCCCAACCCTAACCCAACACTATCCCTAACCATAACACTAACCCTAACACTAACCCCAATCCTAACCCTAAACCCAATCCCAAGCCCCACTCCAACCCCAACCCAAACTTGAACCCCAACCCTAAACTTAACCTTAACCCTCACCGTAACCCTTACCCTTACCCTTATCTTAATCCTAACCCCAACTCTAACACCAAACACAACCCTAACCCTCAGCCTAACGCTAATCCCAACCCCAACGCTAACCCAAAACCTAACCTAACCCTATACCGATCCCTAACCCCAACCCTAACCACAAACCTACCCCTACCCCTAACTCTAACCACAACCCCAACCCCAACTCCAACCTCAAACCCAACCCTAACCTTAATCCTAAACCAAACCGTAACCAAACTATAACCCCAACCTCAACACCAACCCAATACCAAACCTGAACTCCAACCTCAAACACAACCCTAACCCTAACTCTAACCAAAAACCCAACCCCAACCTTAACCCCTAGGATCTGGAGTGTCCTCCAAAAGTCTCATGTATGTTAATGGAACCGTGTGATGTTGGTGGATTGGGGTCTGGTCTGGAGGGGTGGATCGCAGTTAAATTAGGATTAACGGTGTGTAGTGGCCACACCTGGATGCAGGAGGGACTGGTTACAGGGCAGAGACCTGAAAGGATGCATAAGCTGCACCTGCCTTCCTGGAGGACTGGGGGACTAGTCTCAACCAGCCTCAGCTTGTCTTCCAGTTTGTCCGGGGAAGCTGCCTCCACCTCTCTCTCTGCCCTGTACTTCGTTATTGTTGCCGGCCACCCCTGAATGGACAATGACCTTTGAGACTGTGAGCTAAAATAAACCTTCTCTTTCCTAAAGTTTGTGGGTGTTGGGTATTGAGTCACAGCAACGAAAACGTATCTGAGGAGTGGCGTCATTGCTGACGATGTGGCTTGGAAGTCTTTGGAACCGGTTTGCAGAAGAAATTTGGAAAAGTTTGGGGATGCAAGCTGGAGAAGCCTTTGTGTGCTCTGAGTCAAACTTAATGGAAGATTCTGGTCAGAGCTCAGAAGACCAGAATGCTGATAAAAGTGTGGATTGGAAAGGCCAGGCTCAAGAACATTCAGATGGAAAGGAGGACTGTTTCAAAAAGTGTCCTACAGACCATGTGTGCTTATGCTCTGGCAAAAAGTTTGTCAGCATACTGCCCTTGTCCAGAGACTTTGCCTTGAAACTGAGATTAAGGGCAGTGGAATGCTTACTCTGGTGAAGGAAATTTCAAGGCAGACTGAAGATAAAACTGTTACATGGCTAATGTTTGCGGCTTTTAGCCAGCTTTATAGTGAAAGACAGGAGACAATGGCAGAGAGAACAGATGTAAAAAGCTCACAGTCTGGAGTAGAAAAGCATGTGGTTGTTCAAGATACGAACATTAAACAGAAACCAAGAAGTTGGAATAAGGACTGTAAGAAAGAGACCTTCACAGTGTCTCAAGAAGCAGCAAGATCCCACCCTTTACCAATTTAAGGGTGCAAAGGCAAAAGATCTTGTCCTGTGAAGAGTACCCAGGACTCCCTGTAGGGCCAAAGAGGGAAGTGTTTGCTGGAGTTCAGCTTCCTAGAGATCACCAATCCAGGCACTCAGAAGCTACTGCAACTGTGGCACAAAGGAGCCAGATTCCTGCTCAAGCCAGTGGTGGATCTTGTAGACGTCCTGTGGTCCCAGCTTTACGAGCTTACAGATCCCAAGAGTTGTGGGTTCAGGGAGGCTTCCACCCAGGTTCCAGAAGAAGGCCTTGGAGGCAAAGCAGTGTGCCCCTGGGAGGGCAATGTGTGAAATTGTGAAAGAGAAGCCTAAGGTCTAGTGGAGAGCCCGAAAATTTGGAGGCCGTGAGTGGATCCAGTCCAAAGGAGAGAGGATCGAGGTTGCAGTCAGCAGAATTGCCACAGGGGTGGGACCAACCCAGCCACTTGGAGTTTGTGCCTCGCCACTATTTATCCCAGTTGCTGGACATGAAGCTACAGGATTTAACACTTGCCCTGCCAGATTTAGGAACTGTTTTGGTCCTATTGCCTTTTAGGAATTGTACTGGTCCTATTGCCTTTTATTACCTTATTCATCCCTTTTGGAATGGAATTTTTTACTCTGTGCCATTGTATGTTGGAAGTGCTTAACTCCTTGGTTTGAACAGGAGCTCACAGCTGAATGTTTGTTCTACCTCTCAGAGGAGATTATGGACTTGGAGTTCCTCTGGCAGTGCTGAAACTGTTAAGACTTTGGTGACTCTTGGAGAAGGACTAACTGCATTTTGCATGGGGAGAAGGACATGAGTCTGTTGGGGGCCATGGGTGGAATGTTGGTATTGGGATTGGAGTGTCCCCCAAACATCTCGTGTATTTGAATGGAACCATGCGATGTTGGTGGATTGGGGTCTGGTCTGGAGGGGTGGATTGCAGTTAAGTAAGGATTAACGGTGTATAGTGGCCACAGCTGGATGCAGGAGGGACTGCTTACTGGGAGGAGCCCTGAAAGGATACATAAACTGCTCCTGCCTTCCTGGAGGACGGGGACTAGTCTCAACTAGTCTCAGCTTGTTTTCCCCTTTGTTCAGGGAAGCTACCTCCACCTTTTTCTGTGCCATGTACTTCGATTGTTGCTGTCCACCCCTGGAGGGACAGTGACCTTCGGAATGTGAACTAAAATAAACCCTTCTTTCCTAAGTTTGTGGGTGTCGGGTATTGAGTCACAACAATGAAAACGTAACTAAGACAACCCCAAACCTAACCCCAACTTTAGCCCTAACTCTAAAGTAACCCTAACTCTATCCCTAACCCAAACCCTAACCTATCCCTTACCCTAACCTAACCTTAAATCTAAATCCTAACATTATCCTTATCATCAGTTCTAACCCTAAATGTAACACTCTCCTTTTTAGTCATAAACCTAGCACTGTTCATATAAATAGCGCTAACCCTCGCCTTAACTCTTTTTCCTAAGCCCTAACTCTAAATGTTAAAGTATAAACAACCCAAACTCTGTCCTATCCTTAGTCCTCACTCGAACCCTAATAATAACCATAACATTATTCTTCTCCTTAGCCCTAAACCGAACCCTAAAACTATCCCTATCTTTAGCCCTAAACTTAACCCTAACACTATCTTAATCCTTAGTCCCAACGCTAACCCTCCCCTGGTCCTTTTTCCTTAGTCCTAACTCTAAACCTAAACGTGTTCTTATCCTTAGTCCTAACCTAATACTAATCCTAAAACACTCCTTATCCTCAGCCCCAATCCTTCCTTTAACCCAGTCTCTTTATCCTTAGTCTTATCCTTAACCCTAAACCTAAAGCCATCTCTATCCCTTACTCGAACACTAAACAAGAACACAACCCAAACTAGAGAGCCTCTGTTCTAACCTTCTTTGTCTATTTCCCCATTTTCATCAACAAAATTCAAATGAGAACTCTATCTTGAGTCCTGTCTTGAGGAAACAAACCTTTCTTTCTCAGGGTGCGTTCTCTTGTGCATTCTCTTTTAAGCCTGTTTCATTCTAAAGCATGTAGAAAAAGAGTCGAACTAATTTCCATGTTGCCCTTTTTGCCTCTGTTCAGAATGTCTTCTGTTCTCCCTGAGATGAGAACAACACCTTGGAAGTCAAAACACCTGAGGATTTTTTTTGAATACCTGGTGCCAGCCTATTAAAATGCTTTGCATTCTATGTTATTTCTCCAGGCAAAAGCCAGTTGTCATAAAATTCTTGTATTCCATACAAGAGAGCCTCCAGTTCTTACCTGCTGGGTCTATTATCAAAACTGAGTTGGCAATATTGAAATGAAAGCTCTGTCTTGATTCCTGAATTAATGAAACAAATTTTTATCTAGAAGCAATCTGTTTTATGCTTTTGTTTTATTCCAAAGCATGTAGAAGATATGAAGTAATTTTCTGGTCATACTTGTTGTCTGGGTTCAGAAAGTATTTCCTTCTACCAGAGAGGACAACAACAGAGAAGTAGCCAAGAAAAGCTGGGGAGTGTTGCTTGGAAAACCCGATATAAATCCATCTAAACGCATTGAATTCATGTACAAAAGTTGGTTGTATTAACACCTTGATTTGAAACAACAGAGCATCCAGGTCAAACCAAGTGTTCTGTTTGAAAACACTGAGTGAGCAATATTGAAATGAAAGCTCCATCTTCATTCTTCACTTGGAGAAACAAAACATTCATCCAGGAGCTCTCTGTTTTAAGCCTGTGTTTCTTTCAAGGGTATGTAGCACACACAAAGTAATTTCCTTGTGCTGCTATTTCCCTCTGTTCAGATTCTGTTCTCTTTCTCTTTCAGAGAGGAAACCTTAGCCCTAACTTTTAACCCTAACCCTAACACAAAAACAGTACCTATTTTGTCTGTTTTGAAAACTGAGTGAGCAACATTGTAATGAAAGCTCTATCTTGATTTATTACTTGAGGAAACAAAAATGGGCACTCTTTAAGGCCTGGGTTTCACTGAAAAGCATGCCGAAGATGCAAAGGATTTTTCTTCTGCTATCCTTGTTCATTATGTGTTCCTGAGATGAGATGAAAACTGTAGAAGTCAAGTAAAACCGGCAGGTGTTATTTTGAGTTTCTGACACAAACCCTTTGAAATGCCTTGATTTGTCTGGCATTTCTTCCTGGACTAAAGTCAGTTGTTTTAAAGCTCCCTTTTTCCAAACAACAGAGATGCCTGTACTAACAGATTTGTCTCTTTCCAGTTCTGACTGAGCTCCATTGAAATGCAAGCAGAGTATTGGCTCCTGACTGGAGGAAACAAAGATTAAACTAGAGGCGCTCAACTTCTGTCCTGCATTTCATTGAAAAGCATGTAGGAAATAGGAAGCAATTTTCTTGTTGCTTCGGTTCTGAATGTGTTCTGTTCTACGCCCTGACCTGAGAACAATAATATGAAAAAAACTGGGGGTATTGCTTTTGTTACCTCATAAAAACCCAGATGAACGCATTGAGTTCTAGGAGATTTCTCCATGTACCTAATTCAGTAGTATTAGTACTTATGTTTTCCAGACAAGAGAGACTCCCGTTCTTGTCTGTTTCCAAAACTATGTTAGCACCAGTGAAAAGAAAGCTCTATCTTGTTTCTGGACTAGGTGAAAAAGAAACATTCATTTGACACATTTTCGTTTTCTTTTGAAGCCTGTGTGTAAAAACAAGTATAAGTCAAGGAATTGTTTCCTTGTTATACTTGTTGCCTAGGAGAAGAGAATGAAACGGCAGTAGTCAAGAAAAACCGAGGATGTGGTTATCGGTATCTGTTACAAAACCATTTGAACACATTGAATTCCATCGGACTTCTTTCTCTATGTACTGCAGTCAGATGTTTGACAACTACTATTCTCCAGACAAGAGAGACTCCAGTTCTTAATACTTTGGTTCCCAATCCGAGTGAGCCCGATAGAAATGAGAGTTCTACCTTGATTCCTGACTTGGTAAAACAATCATTGATTAGGACGCACTCAGTGTGAAGCCTTCGGTTCATTCATAGTCCTGTAAAAGATACGATGTAATTTTGCATTTTTACTTGTTGCCCTGGTTCATGATCTGTTCGGCTTTATTTTTGGAAATGAGACAACACTTTAGAAGATGAAAAGGACTGAGGAATGTTCCACCTGTTGCCACAGTTCAGAATGTGTTCTCTTCTACTCGCTGCGATGAAAGCAACCCTGAAGACAGTAGGGATAGTTAGGAAATGTTTTCTTGGTACCTGCAACAATCCCTTTCAAAGCATGGAATTCTATGGGATTTCTCCCTGTACTAAAGTCAGTGGTTTTAAGAATCCTTTTTCCCAAGTCACTGACAGTCCAGTTCTTAGCGACTTGGTCTGTTATCAAAATTGGGCCACAAAATAGAACAGAAAGCTCTATCTTGATTCCTGATATCGAGAAGCAGCCTTTTCTCCCAGTGCACTCTGTTTCAATTCTGCGTTTATTTCAAATGCTTGTAGAAGATATGAAGAAATTTCTCAGTTTTACTTGCCCCTGTTCAGACTCTATTCTGTTTTACTCCTGGGATTTTGAATACCACTTTAGATAACTACCGGAGAGTGTTGATCTTAGTACCTCATACAAACCCTTTTAAATACACTGAGTTCTGGGAATTCCCCTTTTATTAGGATTGGTTGTTTAAACACACCTGTTTTCTGAAGAACAGAAGCTGCAGTTCCTACCAGTTTCCCTCTAAGCAAGCAACACTGAAAGGAAAGCACCTTGGTGATTCCTAACTTTGGGAAAGAAACATTCATCACGCACCCGCTTTCAACCCACGTTTTATTCAAAAGTATATGGAAAATACAAAGTCATTTCCCTGGCTATACTTGTTGCCTCTGTTCAGAAAGTGTTCTTTTCAACTCCTTGAAATGATAACTCTAAAAAAGACCAGAAAAGCTTTGTTGTTTTCAGAACATCCTTTCAACACAATACGTTCTATGGAATTACTCCATGTACTGACGTCAGTACATGGAAACAGGAAACAGAAAACTTCTCTTTTCCAGCAACGGAGACTCCAGTTCTTACCTAGTTGTCTGTTTCCAAAACTGAGTGAGCAACTTTGAAGTGAAAGCTCTATCTTCATTCCTGACTTGCAGAAACAAACAAGTATCCAGACGCACTCTGTTTCAGTCCTGCGTTTCATTCAGACTTCTGTAGCAGGCAAGAAGTAATCTCACTGTTGTACCCTTTCCATCTGTTCAGACTCCTGTTCTCTTTTACTTTCTGAGATGAGACCTAACCCTCACGTTTAGCCTAATCCTAACCCTAACTCTAAGCCAAAAAACAGACCTTTTACTTCCTGGCTACATTTCTGTGTTTAAAACTGAGTGAGCAACCTAGTAATAAAAGTTTCCTATTGTTTCCTGATTTGGGGACCCAAACATTTATCCGGACGCACTCAGTTTAATGCCTGTGTTTTATTCAAAAAAGCATGTAGAAGATACCAAGGGATAACATTGTTATGCTTGCTGCCTCTCTTCAGGGTATATTTTGTTCTACTCCCTGAGATGAGATCTAACCTGTAGAAATCAAAGTTGTCGAGTGTTATTTTGAGTACATGATAGAAAACCATGGGAAAGTTTGGGTAGAGGTTGTTACAGTTAGGGTGAAGGTGAGGGTTATATGTATTAGGATTAGGGTTAGATTTGGAGTTAGGGTGCAGGTTAATGTTAGTGTTAAGGTAGTGTTAGGTTTAGTGTTGGGTTTAGATTTGGGGTTGGGGTTGGGTTTCAGGTTGGGTTTAGGTTTAGGGTTTGCATCGCGGATAGTGTTAGGGTTAGGTTAGGATTAGGGTTAGGGTTTGGGTTGGGTTTAGATATGGGGTTGGTGCTAAGGTTCGGGTTAGGTTTAAATTGGGGGTTTAGGATAGGGTTCGGGTTAGGTTTAGATTTGGGGGTTGGGTTGGGGTTCGAGTTGAGTTTAGGTTTAGTTTTTGCATTGAGGATAGGGTTAGGGTTAGTATTAGGTTTGGGTTTAGATTTGGGGATGGGTTTGGGTTTCAGGTTGATGTTGGGTTTGGATGGGAGGTTAGGTTTAGGGCTAAAATTATGTTAGGGTTTGTGTTATAGTTAGGAATAGCGTTAGGGTTCGGGTTGGGATTAAGATTAGTGTTGGTTTTGTGGTTAGGTTTAGGTTTAGGGAAAGGGTTAGAGTTCACATTAGTGTTAGTGTTGGTGTTGTTATTGGGGTTGGGGTTGTGTTTGGGGTTAGGATTAGTGTAGGTATTAGGGTTAGTTTTAGAGTTCGGTTTAGGATTGTATAATTTGTAAATTATAAGTTAAGGATTATATAAATTTTAAGACTAGGTATAGGGTTCGGGTTATTGTTAGGGTGTTAACATTGTGTTTGTGCTTGTGGTTTTGTTCAGGGTTGGGTTTTGGGTTGGGTTTGGTGTTGGAGTTGGATTTTGGGTTGAGGATGAGATTGGTTTGGGGTTGGCATTAGTGTTAGCATTATGTTATGACTAGGGTGAGGATAGGTTTAGGTTTGGGATTAGGGTTGCAGTAGGCGTTGGTGTCAGGGTTAGGGTTTTGGTTGGTGTTGGGGTTAGGGTTGAGGTTAGGGTTTGGTTTAAGTTTGGTCTTGGCGTTGGTGGTGGATTTAGGGTTAGTGTTAGTTTAGGGTTCTGTTAGGGTTTGGGTTAGTGTTAGGGTTAGGATAGCAGTTAGGTTTAGCATTATGGTTGGGCTTAGGTTAGGATTAGGGTTAAGTGTAGTGTTAGTGTTAGAGTTAGGGTTAGGGTTTGGTTTAGGGTTAGAATAAGGTTATGGTTAGCATAATGGTTTGGATTAGGATTAACGATAGGTTATGGTTAGGTTTACGGTTTGTGTTAGGATTAGGATTAGGGGTTAGAATTAGTACATGGGTCCTAGCTACAGTAAAGTTTTTGACTAGTTTTCAGTTTTCGGCTATCATGAATGTTAGGGTAGGGGTTAGATTTAGGATTAGTTTTATGCGGCTCTGGAAAAGGCTCCTAGGACTCCTGGGCATCTTCCCTTGCACCCTTCATTACGGGGGCCTACGGTGGAACATGGTTTTGGCTAGCTCTGGGGAAAGCCTCTCTGAAAAATGCTGGTAGGACTCCAGACATCTTCCCCTCTGCCCGACGCCTCCGGAGTCTACGGCAGAACATGGGCTCCGCTGGAGTCAGGCAGGTCCGCTCCGGAAAATGCTGGTAAGACCCCTGGACATAGTCCCTGTATCCTCTTGCTGCCGGGGCCTGCAGGAAAACCTTGGCTCAGCTGTAACTGGGCAGAGCGGCTCCTGAACAGTCTGTACTACTCCCAGAAATCTTCCCCACCTCCCCTAGCTGCCAGCATTAGGCTTGTGTCTTTCAGGGCTACTCCAGAAAAGGCTGGTAGGACTCACGGACATATTCGTCGTTGCCCCTCAACCCCGGGGCGCGCGGCAGAACCTGGGCCATTCTAGCGCCAGGCAGGGCTGCTCCTGAAAAGATTGGTAGAACTCCCGGACGTCTTTCCTGCAGCAGGTGCGTGCGGCTGAACAATGGCTCTGCTAGTGCCGAGCAGGACCACTCCAGATACTGCTGTGAGTGCTCCTGAACATCATTCCTGTTGCCCCTTGCCTCCAGTGCGTGCAGCGGAACACAGGCTCATCTAGGGTCGGTCAGGACTGCTATGGAAAAAGCTGGTAGGACTCCCGGACATATTATTTTCTGCCTCTCCCCTCCGGGGCCTGTGGTGTATATTAGGCTCGGCGATCCTTGAGCAGGGCCGCTCCTGAAAAGGCTGGTAAGACTCCCGAACATCTTCCAGCCACCACTCAAAGCCGGAAGGTGTGACGGCACTTGGGCTCAGCTAGCGCTGGGCAGGGATGCATAGGGAAAAGTTGGTTCTACTCCCAAACGTCATCCAATCTGCCCGTCGCTGCTGGGCCGTGCCGCAGAAACTGGGCACCTCAAGCCTAATCTTAGGCCTAAACTATTTCATCCTTACCACTGTCCTTTTGCTTAGGTCCAATCCCAAAATTAAATCTAACCTTTAACCCATCCTTAAACTTACCCTTATAATAACCGTAACACTAAACTTTACCTTAGGCCAAAATTTACCTTAATTCTAACCCCATCCTTATGCTGAGGCCTAATCTTAACCTACTGCTAACACTGTCCTTGTCCTTAGGCTTAAAACTAACCCTAACTCTAACACTATCTTTTTTTTGGACCTAATCCAAACCCAAACCCAAACACTATTCTTCCACCTAGGGCTAAACCTAACCCTATTCCTGAACCTAACAATCCTGACCCTTAGGGCTAATACCAATCTTAATTTTAACACTATACTTAAGCTTAGGTCTAACCTTAACCCTAACCAAAACTCTATCTTTATGATTAACTCTAGCTGCAACAACTGCCTTAACACAAACCTTATCCTTAGACCAACAATAATCCTAAAAACAACACTATCCATAATCTTAGAGTGACGCTAAGCCTATTCCTGACCCTAACACTGTCATCCTTAGCACTAACCTTAACCCTAACCTAATACCATCCTTATCCTCAGCCCTTATTTTGCCACACACTAACACTGCGCTTGCTTAGGCCTAATCCCAACCTTAACCGTCTTACTCTACCTCACAATTAGACTGAGCCTAACCATAAAACCATAATTAAATTAAGAATAACGCTTACACTAACACTAATACTAAATGGACCCTTAGGACTAAGCCTAACCTACTGCTAAAATTGTCGTTCTCCTCAGGCTGAAACCTAATCCTACACCTAAACCTGTCCTTTCCTTTTACCAAACCCCAACCCCAACGCTAACCCTAACACCAACACCAACCCAACCCCATCTCCAACATTAACCCCAACCCTAACTCTAAATCTAACCATAACCCGAAACCCAACTCTAACCCTATACCCAATCTCAACCCCAAACCCAACCCTAACCCCAATCACAAAACAAAACCCAACACTAACCACAAAAACAAGCCTAACCACAACCCTAACCCTAACCCTAATTATAACCCTTACACTAACACTAACCCAAACCAACACCAACACCAGCCCAATTACAACACTAGCACCAAATCCAGCCACAACCTTAACCCCAACATCTACCTCAACACCAACAACTCCTAACCGAAAACCAACACCAAATTGAATCAAAACCCCAACCCCAATCCTAACATTAACTCTAACACTAACCCTAGCCCCAACGCCAACCCCAACCCCAAACCCAAACATAACCCTAACCTTAACCCTAACCCTAACCCCATCTCCAACTCCAACACGAATCCTAAACCAAACCCTAACTGAACCCTAACTCCAAAACCAACACACAAGCAACGCAAACTCCATCCCGAAACCCAAACCCAACCCTACCCTAACCCTAACCCTAAAGCAAAATCCAACATGAACCCCAACCCCAACACTGACCCCAACCCTACCCCTAACCCCAAACCTAACCCCAACCCCAACCACAAACCCAACCTGAAACCAAAACCAAACCCAAAGCCAACCCTAACCCATACCCTTTAGCCCAACCCCTACTCCAACCCCAAACCTAAGCCTAAACCTAACACTAACCATAAACCTAAACAAAACACTAACGCTAACTACAAACCGAACCCTAACCCTAACTTAAACCCCAACCCCAACTGCAACCCCAACCTGAAACCCAACCCCAACGCCAACCCCAACACTAACCCCAAACCCAATGGAAAATCAAATAAAACCCCATCCCAAACCCTAATCCTGAAGCTAGCCCTAACACTAACATCAACGAAAACACTAACTCCAAGCCCTCACCCAACCCCAAACACAATCCCAACCTCATGCCCAACCCCATCCCCAACCACAGGCCAATCCCTCACCCTAACCCTAAACCTAATCCCAACACTCACTGTAACCCAAACCCTAACCCCAACCCAAACTCCAACCTCAACCCCCACGCAAACCCCCAACCCAGATGCCAACTGCCACTCCATACCTAACTCTAACCCTAAACCCAACCCTAACCCCTACCCAACCCTTAGCCTAATCCTAACCCAAACCCTAACCCTAAACCCAACCGAAATCCTAACCCTAACTCTTACTCCAATCCTAAGATTGACCCCAAACCCAACTCCTACCCAGACATCAACTCAAAGATTAACCCTAATCCTAAACCCAACCCCAACCCCAACCCTGAACCTAAACCTAAACCTAACCCTAAACACAACCCTAACCATAACCCCAAAATCAACCCCAACCCCAACCCAAACTCCAACCTCAACCACATCCCCAACCCTAACCCTGAAGCTAGACCTAACACTAACCCCAACCTCAACCCTAACCCCAAGCCAAACCCCAAACCCACCCCAACCCCAATCCGAACCCCAACTCCAATCCCATCCCCAACCCTAAACCTAAGCCTAACCCTAACCCCAAATCCAACCCCAACCCCAACCTACCCCAACCCCAAACCTAACCCTAAATCCAAACACAAAACCGAACCCTAACCCCAACCCCAACACCAACATCAACCCCAAACAAACCCTGAACCTAACCAGAACCCCAACACCAACACCAACTCTATCCCCAAACCCAAAACCAACCTCAACACCATCCCCAACCCCAGGCCAACCCTTAGAATAAACCCTAACCCTACCCCAACTTTAACCCTAACCCCAAGCCAAAACTGAACACAACCCGAAACCCCAACTCAAACCCCAACCCAACTCCAACCATACTCCCACAACTAACCCTAACCCCAACCCAAACCCCAACCCTAACCCTCACCATAACCCCAAACCTAAGCCCAAAACCAACCCCAAGACCAACCCTAACCCCAAACCTAATCCCAACACCAAAACTAACTGTAATCCCAAACACAACCCTAACCCTAACACAAACCAAACCCCAACCCTAACCCTAACCCTAACTCTAACCCCAACCCTATCCCTAACCCTAACCATAACCCTAAACCTAACCCTAAGCCCAACCATAACCTTTACCCCAATACCAAACCTAACCCTAACCCTAACCCCAGCCTTAACTCTAAAACCAACCCTACCCACAACTTCAACCCAAACTCCAACCCCAACACTCACCCCAACCCCAATCCTAAACCTTTCCCCAACACCAACCCCCAACTCCAACCCCAACCCTCACCATAACACTAAACCTAACCCCAACACCAACACCAAACCTAACACTAAACCTAACCCTAACCCTAACTCCAACCTGAACCCTAACCCTAACCCCATCCCGAACCTCTATCCACAACCCCAACCTGAACCCCAACCCCAATGCCAAGCCCAACCATAACCCCAAACCCAACCCCAAATCCAACCTGAATCCCAACCCAACCCCAACCACAACCACAACCCTAACCGAATCCCTAACCCTAACCCCAACCCCCAACCCCAACGCCAACCCCAAACCCAACCCTAAACCTAACCCTAGCCCTAAACCTACCTTGATCCCTAACACCAAACCTAAACCCAAAACTATCCCTAAACCTAAACCCAACCCCAACCCAAACACCAACCCCCAACCCCAACCATAAACCCAACAACCACGTGAACCACAAACCCAATTCCAACACAACCCCAAGCACAACCAAATCCCTAACCCTAACTCTAAACCTAATCCCAACCTTAAACCTAACCCTAACACTAGTCAGAACCCCAACCCAGACCCAAAACCCAAACCTAATTTTAAAACTAACCCTAACCACAAACCCAACTCAAATCCCAACCCCCACACAAACTCCAACCCCAACACCAATGCCAACAGTAGCTCCATCCTTAACACTAACTCTAACCCTAACCCTAACCCTAACACTAACCCCAGCCCCAATGCTAACCCCAACATCAACCCTAACTCCAACCGTAAGCTTAACCCTAACCCTAAACCTAAACGTAACCCTAACCCTAACCCCAAACCTAACCCAAACACCACCAACAACGCCAACGCTAACCCTAAATCTAACTCTAAACCTAACACTAAACCCAACCCTAACACTAACCCTAACCCCAACCCGAACCCGAAGCCTAACCCCAACACTAAACCTAACCCTAACCCCAAAATCAACCACAGCACCAACCCCAACCCGAATTCCAATCCCAATGCCAACCCCAAGCCTAACCCCAAACCCGACCCCAAAACCAACCCAAACCCTTACCCCAATAACAACCCCAACACTAAACAAACCCGAAAGCCAACCTCAACCCCAACTGTTACCCTAACACTCACCCTAACACTAAACCTAACCCTAACCCTAAACCCAACAACAACCCCAAACCCAACCCCAACCTCATTCACAACCAAACCTCAACCCCAACCCTAAACACAACCCCACCCCTAACCCTGAAGCCAAACACAACACTAAACCTAACCCTAATGCAAAACCCAACAATAACCGCAAACACAACTCAAACCCCAACCCGAACCTACTCCAACCACAAACCCAAACCTAACCCTAACCCCAACCCCAATCTCAAACCCAACCGGAACCACAACACCAATACCAACCCCAACTCTAACCCCATCCCCAAACCCAAATGCAATGCAAACCACAACACCAATTCCAATCCTAACTCTAAACTTACCCCTGACACTCACCCCAACACTAACCCTAACCATATTCCTAACTCAACCCTTACCCTAACCCTAATCCTAACCCTAATCCTTCCCCAAAACCATACGTAACCCTAAACCCAACTCCAATCCCAACCCGAATCTCAAAACTCTACGCTAACCCTTATTCCTACCCCATCTCTAATCCTAACCCACAGCATAACTCTAACTCTAACCCTAACCCAACACTAATTCTAACCCTAACCGTAACTTTAACAATAATCCTAACCTCCACCCCAACCCTAACCCCAAGCCAAACCCTAACCCAACCCTAAATCTAAACTTTAACCTAACCGCAATCCCAACCTCAACCTGAACTCCAACAAAACACCAAGCCCAAACTTAACCTTTACCCTAATCCTAAACCCTAAACCTAAACCTAAACCTAACCCTAACACCAACACCAACACCAACCCTAATGGCAACTTTAACCTTAACCCTAACATTAATCCCCATCCTTACCCCAACCCCAACCCTAACACTAACCCCAAACTCAACCACAACCCGAACAACGAACCCAGTTCCATCTCTTCCCCAACCCCAACCCTAACCCTAACCATAAACCCTACCGTCCCCCTAATCTTAACCCTAACCCTAACCTTAAATCTCTGGTTTGGAAAACACCAGTTTTAATCACCTCACTTCCATACCATGAAGGTATTCCATAGAATTCACTGCATATAAAGGTGCTTGTGTGAAGTACTGAAAACAACACTCGAAAGCTTTTCTTGGCTTCCATCGTGTTATTATCATGGCAGTTCTTCCCACAGACCGTATTCTTAGCAGAGGCAAGAATAATAGGGAGATTACTATCTTCGACATGCTTTTCAAAGAAACTCAGGCCTCACACAGAGAGCATCTAGTAAAATCGTTGTTTCCCCAGTCAGGAATCAATGTACTGCGTTCGTTTCAACCTTGCTCACTCAGAGCTGGAAACAGACAAGTTGGTTCGAACTGGAGTCTCTGTTGTCCTGATAGAGGAGTTTTAAACCAATCGCCTTTAGTAAATGGAGAAATGCCAGAGAAATCAGAACTTTTACATGGGTTTCTATCAGGTACTCACCAACATTACTTGACTTCTACAGGTTAGATATCATCTCGGGGAGTAGAACAAAACATACTCTGAAGAGAGGCAACAGGCATAACAGGGTCATTCCTTGGAATCTTCTACATGATTTTGAATAAAACGCAAGGCATCAAACAGTGCGTCCAGATAAGTTTGGCTTCCCAAATCAGGAATTAATATGAAGCTTTTATTACTCAGTTGCTCACTCAGTTTTAGACACAAAAATAGGTAGGAAGTAAAAGTTATGTTTTGTGGTTTAGAGTAGGGGTTAGGATTAGGTTAAGCGTTAGGGTTAGGTCTTTTCTCAGAAAGTAAAAGAGAACTGAGTCTCAACAGACGCATAGAGTATAACAGAGAAATTATTTCCTATCTGCTACATGTTTAAATGTAACGCAGGACTGAAACAGTGCCTCTGGATACAAGTTTGTTTCTCCAAGTTGAGAATGAAGATAGAGCATTCACTTCAAAGATGTTCATTCAGTCGAACTTGAGTCCCCGTTGTTGGAAAACAGAAGTTTCAAACACCTGATTTTATTACCTGGAGTAATTCCATAGAATGCATTGCGTTGAAAGGTGTCTGTATGTGGTTCTGAGAAAAAATTTTCAAATATTTTCTCTTCTTGATAGTGTTCTCATTTCAGGGAGTGGAACAGAACACTTTTTAAACAGAGGCAACAAGTATAGCCAAGGAAATGACACTGTATTTACAGCATACTTTTGAATAAAACGTGGGTTGAAAGAAGATGCATCAGGAATCAGCATGTCCTTTCCTTCCAATGATGCTTGCTCAGAGAGAAACCGGTAGGGATTGCAGCCTCTCTTGTTCAGAAAAACGGAGTTTTTAAACAACCAATCCTAGTAAAAGGGGAATTCCCAGAACTCAATGTGTTTCAAAGAGTACGTATGAGGTACTAAGATCAACACTGTCCAGTCGTTTTCTAAAGTTGTGTTTTCCTTCCCAGGAGTAAAACAGAATAGAGTCTGAACTGGGGCAGGTAAAACTGAGAAATTTCTTTATATCTTCTACAAGAATTTGAAATAAATGCAGAATTAAAAAAGAGTGCATTGGGAGAAAAGGTAGCTTCTCGATTTCAGAAATTAAGATAGAGCTTTCTTTTCTAGATACCTCACTCTCGTTTGATAAAAAACAAAGTCCTAAGAACTGGAAGGTCTGTGACATGAGAAACATGATTTATAAAATCACCAACTTTATTTAGTAAGAGAAATCTCATAGTATTCCATGCTTTGAAAGGCATTGTTGCAGATACTAAGAAAATAATCCCCAAAATATTCCTACGGTCTAGAGGGTTGCTTTCAGCCCAGTGAGTAGACGAAAACACATTCAGAACTATGGCCAAAGCGGGCACTGGGAAATTCCTTTTTATCTTTTGCATGCTTTTCAAAGTAACACAGGACTGAAACACAGAGTGTCTACTTAAACTTTTGTTTGCTCGATTGAACAATCAAGTGAGAGCTCTCATTTCAATGTTACTCACAAAGTTCTAAACACAGGCAAAGTAGCTAAGGATTGGAGTCTCTCTCATGTGGAGTATAGGAGTATTCAAAATATGGAATTTAGTACATGGAGAAATCCCTCAGTACTCAGGCGTTTAAATGAGTTTTTACCAGGGACGAAAAACAACACCCCTGATCTTTTCTTTCATAGTGTTGATTTCAAATCAGGGAGTAGGACAGAACACATTCTGAATAGAAGCAACAGAAAAGTGAAAACAATTATTGTCTATCCTCTACATGCTTTTCCATGAAATGCAAACCTAACACACAGAGTTTCTAGTTAAACATTTACTTCTCCTAGTGAGGAATCAAGAGAGAACATCCATTTCTATGTTGCTCACACAGTTGTAAATGCAAACTAGCTACGAATTTTGGAGTCTCCAGTTTGAAAAACTACAGAATTTAGTGAATGGAGAAATCTCCTAGAACTCAATGTGTTCTTGTATGAGGTACTAAAAACCAACATTCTTTAGTCCTATTCGTCTTCTACACTGTTGTTTTCATTTCCAGGAATAAAGCCAAACTGATTCTGAACTGCAGCAACAAATTACAAAGCAAAATTACATCGTATCTTTTACATGACTATGAATGAACCGAAGGCTGAACCCTGTGTACGAATCAATGAATATTTTGCCTTTTCCATCTTGTTCAATCGGTTTTGGAAACAAAGTATGTAAGAACTGGAGTCTCTCTTGTTTGGAGACTAGGATTTGTCAAACATCTGACTTCAGTACATGGAGAAGTCCGATGGAATGCAATGCATTCAAAAGGTTTTGTCGCAGATGCCCATTACCACACTCCCCAGTTTTTTTTGAATATTGCCATATCGTTCTCTTCTCATAAGCAATGGGTAACACAAGAAAACAAGTCTGTGACTCAAGTCCGTTGTATTAAAAATTGTTTACAAACAGCAGCTCATCCATTTCCAACCAAGTTTTCTATTGGAAAACACTGAATGAGCAACAATAAAATGAAAGGTTCAACTTCATTCCTGACTTCGAGAAAGAAAAGCATTGATCTAGGCACAGTTTATTTTAAGCCTGTGTTTCCTTCAATGGTATGTAGCATATACAAAGTAAATTCTCCTTTGTGCTATTTTCCTCTGTTCACATTCTTTTCTCTTTCTCTTTCTGAGCTGAGTCCTTATTCCTAACTTTTAACACAAACTTTAGCTCAAAAACTGATCTCATTTCTTATCTACTTTTTCAGTTTCCAAAACGGAGAGAGCAACATTGTAGTAAAAAACCTATTTTGATTCCTTATTTGGAGAAACAAAACTGAACTCTTTAAGGGTTGTTTCACTGAAAAGCATGCAGAAGATACAAAGAAATTTTCCTGTTTTACTTGTTGCCTCCGTTCATTATATATTCCTGGGATGAGAACAAAACTGTAGAAATTAAGAAAAAGTGGCAGGTGTTATTTTGACTACCTGACACAAGCCCATGGCAATGAGAACATCACTTTAGAAAACAACTGGAGAGTCTTGATATTAGTACCTCTTCCAAATCCTTTTGAACACACATTTCTGGGAATTCCCCTTTTACTAGGATTGGTTGTTTAAAAATTCCGGTTTTCTGAACGAGAGGCTGCAATCCCTACCGGTTTCTCTCTGAGCAAACATCATTGGAAGGAAAGGACATGCTGATTCCTGACGCGCTTTCTTTCAAACCATGTTTTATTCAAAAGTATGTCGAATACAAGAAGTCATATCTCGGGCTGTACTTTTTGTTCTGAAAGTGTTCTGTTCCACTCCCTGAAATGAGAACACTATAGAACACCAGATAATTTTTGAAGTTTTGTTCTCAGGACCTCATACAATTCAATGCATTACATTCTGTAGAATTACTCCATGTACTGACGTCCGGTGTTTGAACCTTCTGTGTTTCAACGATGGAGACTCCATTTCTGACCCAGTAGTCTGTTTACAAAACTGAGTGAACAACTTTGGATTGAATGCTCTATCTTCATTCCCCACTTGGAGAAACAAATTTTACTCAGAGGCTGTGTTTCAGTCCTGCTTTCCATTCAAACATGCAGAAAATAAGAAGAAATGTCTGTGATACTCTTTGCATCTGTTGAGACTCAGTATTTTTACACTCTGAGGAGAGACCTAACCCTAACGCTTAATCCTAACCCCTACTCTAAGCCTCAAAACATACCTTTTACTTCCTTCCTAAGATTGTGTCTAAAACTGAGTGAGCAACCGTGTAATTAAAGCTTTATATTGATTCCTGATTTGGGTTGCTCCACTTCTATCTGGATGCACTGTTCGATGCCTGCCTTTTATTCAAAAGCATGTAGAAGACTCCAAGGAATGACCCTGTTATGCCTGTTGCCTCTCTTCAAAGTATGTTTTGTTCTATTCCGCGAGATGAGATCTAACCTGTAGAAGTCAAGTGATGTTGGAGAGTACCTGATAGAAATCTACGGAAAAGATCTGATTTCTCTGGCATTTCTCCATTTACTAAAGGCAATTGGTTAAAAACTCCTCTATCCAGACAACAGAGACTCCAGTTCGAACCAACTTGTCTGTTTCCAGCTCTGAGTGAGCAACATTGAAACGAACGCAATACATTGATTCCTGACTGGACACTCTATATAAGGCCTTAGTTTCTTTGAAAAGCATTCCGAAGATAGAAAGTAATTGCTTAGATTGTGGTCTGTGCGAATAACTGCCATGATAAAAACACGATGGTAGACAAGAAAAGCTTTCGAGTGTTGTTTTCATCAGTTCATCCAAGCACCTTTAGATGCAGTGAATTCAATGGAAGTGAGGTGATTTAAACTGGTGTTTTCCAAACCACAGAGACTTAAGTTTAGGGTTAGCGTTAAGATTATGGCGAGGGTACGGTTTACAGTTAGGGATAGGGTTGGAATTTGGTTTGGTGTTCGGGTGGCGGTTGAGTTTTGGGTTAGATTTTTGGTTGATGTAAGGGTGAGGTTTAGCGTTAGAGTTAGGGTTAGATTTGCCATGAGTTTTGGGGTTGGGGATGGTGTTACCGTTAGGGCTGGGTTTGGGTTTCGGGCTGGGGTTTGGCTTAGGTTTAGGGTTAGTGTTTGTGTTATATTAGCTTTTGGTGTAGGTTTAGGGTTAGAGTAGGAGTTACTGTTAAATTTAGTGTTAATGTTGGTGTTGGGATTGGTGTTAGGGTTAGGTTTAGGGTTAGGGTTAGGGTTAGGTTTAGGTTTGGGGTTGGTGTTTTGGTTGGGGTTAAGGTTGGGGTTGGGATTGCATTTAGGCTTAGGTTTAGATTTAGGTTTGTGTTAGGGTTGGGGTTGGGGTTGGGGTTCGGGTTGGGGATAGTGTTAGGCTTGAGGTTACAGTTAGGGTTAGAATTAGGGTTGGGTTAGTGCTTGAGTTAGGGTTTTGGTGTAGGTTAGGATCGGGGTGGTGTTAGGGTTTAGGGTTACTTTTGGCGTTTCTCTTGGGGTAAAGGTTGGGTATAGGGTGAGTTTTGGGTTAGGGTTAGGGTTACGGTTAGTGTTAGGGTTAGGTATTGGTTTAGGATTAGATTATCGTAAGGGATGAGTTAGGTTTATGGTTAAGGTAATTGTTGGGGTTAAGGTTAGGTTTAGGGTGAGGGTCAAAGGTAGGTTTATTGTTAGGGTTCGGTTTAAGGTTAGGGATAGGGTGGGCTTGGGGTTGAGTTATGGTTGAGTTTAACGTTTAGGTTAGGTTTGGGGTTAGAGTTAGGGTTAGGTTGGGGGTTAAGGTTAGTGTTAGAGTTAGGGTTGGTGTTAGGTTTGACGTTGGGTTTGGGCTTGGGGTTAAAGTAAGTTATGGAATTGCATTATGTTTAGGAGAAGTGTTAAGGTTAGGGTTAGGGTTAAGGTTATGGTTTGGTTTGGGGTGGGCGTTAGCATAGAGCTTGGTTAGTTATTGTTGGGTTAGGTATAGTGTTGGGTTAGGGTTAGGGTTGGGGTTTTGGTGGAGTTGGAGTTGGGGATAGGGTTATTTTTCAGGTCACGGTTAGGGTTTGGCTGGTTTTAATGTTTGGTTTTGGTATAGAACTGTGTTTGGGTTATTTTGGGGGTTAGTGTTAGGATTAGGGTTAATGTTAGTGTTATGTTTACTGTTAGGGTAAGGATTATTGTTAGTTTTCTGGTTCAGATTAGGGTTACGGTTGTGATTGGGATGGGGTTGTTGTTGGGTTGGATTTATGGTTTTGATTAAGGTTAGATTTTGGTTTAGGTTATGGTTAGGGTTAGAGTTAGGGTTAGGATTAGTGTTAGGGTAAGGATTATGGTTAGGGTTAGTGTTGGTGTTACGGTTAGGTTTAGGGCTAGAGTCTAGGATAAGTTTAGGGTTGGGGTTTGTGTTTGGGTTAAGTTTAAGGTTAGGGATAGGTATGGTTTGCGGTTCAGGCTTTGGTTGGGATTAAGTTTGGGGTAAAGGTTGGGGTTAGCTTTAGGGATAGGGTCGGGGTTAGGGTTGGTGTTAGGTTTTGGTTTGGTTGTTAGGGCTAGGTTTAGTCTTTGGGTAGCTTAAAAGAAAGGTTTGAGGTTAGAGTTAAGCTTGGAGTGTGGGTTAAGTTTAGGGTGGGGTTTGTTGTTGCTATTGAGTTAGGGTTAGGGTTAGGATTGAGGTTTAGCTTTAGGCTTAAATTTAGAGTTAAGATTATGGTTACGGGTGTGATTAAGGTTGAGGTTAGGGTTAGGTTTAAGGTTAGGTTTAGTGTTTGATTTAGTGTAGTGTTAGGGTTAATGTTTGTTTGGGGTTAAGATTAGGGTTAGTTTTACGGTTAGGTGTAGGTTTATATTTAAGATTAGCTTTAGGGTTAGTGTTAGGGTTAGTGTAGAGTTAGAGTAAGATTTAGGGTTAGAGTTAGGGTTATGGTAGGGTTCGATGTTGAAGGTGGTTTTTGGCTTGAATTTAAAATTAGGTATAAGATTGCATTAGGGTTAGGGTAAGGGTTAGGACTTGGGTTACGGTTGTGTTGGGGTTAGGGTTATGGTTGAGTTTACGGTTAGGGTTAGGGTTAGTGTTGGGTTAAGGTTAGGGTTAAGGTTTAAGTTAAGGTTTGAATATCAGTTAGGATTAAGGTATCGGTTAGGGTTAAGTTTATGGCTAGCATTATATTTGAGGTTCAGGATAGGGTTGGGGATGGAGTAAGGTTAGGCTTAGGGTTAGATTTAGGCTTTGGTTAGGTTTAGAGCTAAGCCTAGCATTAGCTGTAGGTTTAGGTCTAGCCTAATGGTTGAGTTTGGGTTAGGTTTAGGGTTGGTGTAAACCCTAAGGATAAAAATGGTGTCAATGTTAGGTTTATGGTTAGACCTAGCGATAAGGACAGTGATAGGTTTAGGGTTAGGTTTAGGTCTAAGCATCATGAGTTGTAGTGTTGGGGTTTGGTTTAGGCATAAGAATGAGGACAGTGTTAAGGTTAGGGTTAGGTTTAGGGTTTAGCCTAAGGATAAAGATAGTTTTAGCATGAGGTTAGAGTTAGGCCTAAATATAAGGTTTGTATTAGATTTCGGGTAGATTTTGGCCAAAGGATAAATTTAGTGTTAGAATTAGTCTACGTATAAGGATAGTTTCTGGGTTAGGGTTAGTCTAAGGGTAAGGTCGAGTGTTTGGCTTAATATTAGGATTAAGCCTAAGCAAGAGGACAGTGGCAGAGTTGGTTAGGGTTATTCCTATAGATAAAAATATGGTTAGCTTTAGGAATAGGATTAGAGCTGATAAGGATTGTGTTTGGATTAGGGTTAACATAGTTCTAAGATTATGGATAGTTTTACATTTATTGTAATAAATTTATTGTAATGAATTGTATTTATTGATTAAGGATTTTGTTATAGCTGGTGTTTGGATTAGGTATAAGCATATGGATTGAGTTAAGGTTGGGATTAAGGATAGGCCGAAGCTTACGCACAGTGTTAGGGTTAGTTTTTGTGTTAGCCATAAGGATCAGGATTGTCTTAGGGTTAAGTTTGGGGTTGTCTAATGGTAAGGTGGAGTATTAGGGTAAAGGTTGGGATTTGGCCTAACTCTAACCCTAAACCGAACCATTAACCTAACCTAACCCTAACCCTTATAGTAATCCAAATCCAAACACTAAACCGCAACTCTAATCCCAATTCTAACACCAACGGCAACCCAAACACTACCTTTAATCCTAATGCTAACCCTTTCCCCATCCATACTTCAACGTGACCTTAACACTACACCCAAGCCCGATGCCAACACTAAACCTAACCCACACAACAAACTTAACTCTAACCCTAATGCAAACCCCAACCCCAAAGCCAAACAGAACCCTAACCCCATCCCTAAACCCTACGCTAAGCCTAAACCTAACATTAAAATCAACGCCAATACTAAACTGAACCAGAAGACTAACGCCAACCCTAAATGTAATCGTAAACTTAAACCCCACCCCAACCCCAACACTAACCCTAATATTAACACTAACCCTAACCAACTTCAACCCCTAGCTCATACTCTATACCAAACACAACCACAAACCCAACCCTACCCCTAACTCTAATCCCAACATCCACCCCAACACCAACCTAAACCGATAAAACACAAGCCCCAACTACAACCCCACTAGGAAATGCAACCTTAACTTACCCCAATCCTAAGCCTAAACCCAAATCTAACTCTTACCATAATCCTAACCCTAACCCCAACAACAACTTTAACCCTAAACCTAAAGGTAAATCTAAACGTAAACCTAACCGTAAACCTAACTTTAATGCAAAAACCAACCCCAACCATAACCCTAAACCTAACTCTTCCCCTAACCCAAATCGCAAAACCAAACGAAATAGCAACCCTAAACCCAACCCTAAACCCGACACTAACCCTAAACCAAACACCAACCCTAACACCAACCGCAAATCCAACCCAAACCTAACTCTAAACACAAACCTAAAGCTAACCCTATCTCTAAGCCAAAACCCAACACTAAACCCAAACCCAAATCTAAACCTAACCATAACCCTAACCATAAGCCTAAATCCAACCCTAACGGTAAACCTAAAACTAACCCTAAACTTACCACAAACCCCATACCCAACCCTAACCTTAACACTATACCCAAACCCAAATCTAATCCTAACACCATTAACACCAACCCCAACCCAAACCCCAGTCCGAAATCCAACCCTAATCTAACCATGACCTTAATCCTAAACCCTACCCTAACCGCAACCCAGCCCCAACCAAAACCGGAACCCCCAACCAACCTTAACTCAAACTTTAAACCTAAACCTAATCCTATTTCTTAACCTACCCCTGACATCCCAACCCTAACCCTAAACCATATTGCTAACTCAACCCTTACCCTAACACTAATTCTAACCCTAATCCTTCCCTTAACCCATACCCAACCCTAAACCCAACTCCAATCCCAACCCGAATCCCAAAACTAACCCTAACTGTAATGCTAACTCTAACCTCATCCATAATACTGACCCACAGCATAACTCTAACTCAAACCCTAACTCAACCCTAGTTCTAACCCGAACCATAACCCTAACAATAACCCTAACCTACACCCCAACTCTAACCCAAAACTAACCCCAACCCAAACACTAATCGAGCTCTATATCTAAACCCTAACTACAATCCCAGCATCAAATGAATTCCAACAAAACCCCAACCCCAAATTTAACCGTTACCTTAATCCTAAACCCTAACACTAAACCTAAACATAAGCTTAACACTAACACAAACCCCAACCCAAAAGGCAACATTAACGTTAACCCTAACATTAATCCTAACCCTTACCCTAATCCCAGCCCTAACACTAACCCCAAATTCAACCGCAACCAGAGCACCAAACCCAATTCCATCCCTTCTCCAAACCCAACCCTAAACCTAACCGTAAACCCTACCATCCCCCTAATCTTAACCCTAACCCTAACCTTTAATCTCTGTGGTTTGGAAAACACCAGTTTAAATCACCTCACTTCTATACCATTCCATAGAATTTACTGCATCTTAAAGGTGCTTGTGTGAAGTACTGAAAACAACACTCGAAAGCTTTTCTTGTCTTCAAACGTGTTGTTCTCATGGTCGGGAGTCGCACAGACAACATTGTTAACAGGGGCAAGTATAATAGGGCTATTACTTTCTACCTTCATCATGCTTTTCAAAGAAACTCTGGGCTCAAACCGGTAGAGATTGCAGCCTCTGTTTTTCAGAAAACAGTTTTTCAACAACGAATCTTAGTAAAAGGGAAATTCCCAGAACTCAATGTGTTTAAAAGGGTTTCTATGAGGTACTAAGATCTCTCCAGTTGTTTTCTAAAGTGGAGTTCTCATTCCCAGGAGTAAAACAGAATAGAGTCTGAACCGGGGCATGTAAAACTGAAAAGTTTCCTCATATCTTCTACAAGAATTTGAAATAAATGCAGAATTAGAAAAGAGTGCATTGGGAGACAAGGTTGCTTCTTGAATCAGGAATAAACATAGAGCTTTCTGTTCTATTTTGCTCACGTACTTTTGATAACAGACCAAGTCGCTAAGAACTGGAAGAGTTGTGACTTGGCAAACTGGATTTATAAAATCACTGTCTTTATTTAGTACAAGGAAAAATCCCATAGTATTCCATGCGATGAAAGGCATTATTGCAGGTGTTAAGCAAACGTTCCCCAACTACTCCTAACTTCAGGGTTGTTCTCATTGAAAACAAGTATAAGAGAACAAACTGAACTCTGGCAACAGGGGAAAAAGGAATATACCTATGTATCATTAAAATGCTTTTCAAGGAAAGGCTACCCTGAAACACAGAGTTTCTACTGAAACTTGTCTTTGCTTGAGTAGAAGAAACAAGTGCAAGCTCTCATTTCCATGTTAATCACACATTTCTAAAAACAGTCAAAGGACTGGAGTCTCGTTTGAAAAAAAGGAGTATTCAAAATACGGATTTAAGAACATGGAGAAATCCCTTGGAACTCAGTAGTTTAAATAAGTTTTTACAAGTGAGGAAAACAACACCCTTCTGTTTTTCTTTCATAGTGTTACTTTTAATTCAGAGAGTAAAACACATTTTAAATAGAGGCAATAGATATAAAACATTATTATTGTCTATCCTCTGCATGCTTTTAATAGAAATGCAACCTAATACACAAAGTGTCTACTTAAATATTTCTTTCCTCTAGTGAGGAATCTACAGAAAATACCCACTTCTGTGTTACTTACACAGTTCTAAATGCAAACTAGCTAAGAATTTGGTTCTCCCTTTGGTAATACAGGAAAATTAAAACTACAGAATTTAGTGCATGGAGAAATCTAGAACTCTATGTGTTCATGTAGGGTTTGTATGATGTACAAAAAATATTATTCAGTCCTTTTCATCTTCTACAATGTTGAATAAAGCCGAACATATCCTGAATTGGTGCAACAAGTAAAAATGCAAAATTTCATTGTATATTTTTAAATGACTATGAATGAAGCGAAGGCTAAACCCTGTGGTCCAAATCGATGAATATTTCACCAAGTCAGGAATCAAGATAGAGCTTTTTTCTATCTCGCTCAATAGGTTTTGGGAAAAAGTTTTGTAGCAGATAAAGATAAGCACACTACCCAGTTTTTATTGAATTCTGCCATTTCATTCTCTTTTTATTAGCGACAAGTGTAGCAGGAAAACATATCAGTGACTCAAAATTGCATGTTTTTCTCAATTCCAGGAATAAAACCGGACAGATGCTGAACTGCGGCAACATGAAAAAAGGCAACACTACATCGTATCTTTTACAATACTATGAATGAAACGAAGGCTTGACACTGAGAGCGTCCAAATAAATGATTGTTCTTTAAGTCAGAAAACTAGATAGAACTTTCTTTTACATTGGTCTCTCTGGATTTGGTAAAGAATTTAAGTACTGGAATCCCTCTGGAGTGGCGAATAGGTGTTGTCAAACATCTGACTTCAGTCCATGGAGAAGTCCGACCAAAATCGATGCGATCAATAGTATTTGTAGCAGATGCCGATATCCACAGTCTCCAGTTTTTTTTTAGCGCACTGCCGTTCCTTTTTCTTCTCAGAAGAAACAAGTATAACCAGAATGTATGTCCGTGTCCACTTGATATTGAACTCAGCACAGGATTCACACCAATGTGATTCACCAAGTCCGGAAACAAGATAGGGCTTTCTTTTTGCTGACGCTGACACAGTTTTGGAAACGGACATATAAACTAAGAACTGGATTATCTCTCGTTTGGAGCATGAGTTGTACAACATCTGAATTCAGTTCATAGAGAAGTCGGATGGAATTCAATTCGTTCAAAAGGATTTGTTGCAAATATCGATAAACCCACTCCCCAGTTTTTCTTGAATACTGCCGTTTCGTTCTCTTCGAATAAGGAAAAAAAGTCAGTAACTCATTCTTTTGAACTAGAAACAGCTTGCAAAATGGGTCTAAATGAAATTTTTTCTACAATTCTGGAAAAAAGATAGTTTTCTTTCACTTTTGGGAAAAGACAGTTTAGTTAGGTACCGGAGTCTCCCTTTTGAGGAAAACAGGAGTACTAATACTACTATATTAGGTACACAGAAATATTCCATAGAACGTTTAAATGGGATTATATGAGAACAAACGCAACACTTCCCTTTTTTTATTGTTCTCACGTCATGGAGTAGAACGGAACACATTTAGAATGGAAGCAACAGGAAAATTGTTTCCTATCTTCTACATGCCTTTCTATTAAATACAGACGAGAAACAAAGCTCGTCTAATTAAATCTTTGTTTCCTCCCGTGATAAATCAACATTCTGCTTGCAATTCAAAGGAACTCAGAATTGGCAAAAGACAATTTGGTGAGTACTGGAGTCGCTGCTGTAATAACACCCGCCACTTTTTCTTAACCTCTACTGTTTTGTTCTCATCTCAGGAACATATAATGCAAGGAAGCAAAAAGTCTACCAAGTCTACCAAGAAAATTCTTTTGTATCTTCTGCATGTTTTTCAGTGAAACAAGACTTAAAGAGTGCACAGCTTTGTTTCCCTAAATACGAAATCAATATAAAGCTTTCATTAAAAAATTGTTCACTCAGTTTTTGAAACGGACACACTATATAGATATTTCTTTGTATATGCTACATACCACTGAAGGAAAAACAGGCCTAAAACAATGTATGCATAGATCAATGCTATTTTGTCTCCATGTCCGGAATGCAAATGGAGCACTCATTTGAATGTAGCTCAGTCAGTGCTGGAAAAAGACACGTTTGTTTGGGCAGGAGCATCTATTGTCAGGGTAGAGAATTTTTAATCCAATCGCCATTGATAAATGCAGAAATCCCAAAGAAATCAAAACTTTTCCATTGGTACTCGCCAACTATACTTGACCTCTACAGGTTACATCTCATCTCTGGAAGTAGAACAATATATACTGGGAAGAGACAAAACAGGTATAACAAAGTCATTCCTTGGAATCTTCTACATGCATTTGAATAAAAATCAAACATCAAACAGTGTGTCAGATAAATGCTTGGGTCCCCCAAATCATGAATCAATTTGAAGTTTTTAATTATACTGTTGCTCATTCAGTCTTAGACACAAAAAGTAGGTAGGAAGTAAAAGGTCTCTAAAGTTAGGGTTAGGGTTAGGTTTAAGCGTTAGGTTAGGTCGCATCTCAGAAAGTATAAAAGAACTGAGTCTGAACCGACACGAAGAGTATAATAAGGGTATTGCTTCCTGTCTGCCCCATGTTTGAATGAAAAGCAGGACTGGAACCGTGCTTCTTGGTACATGTTTGTTTCTCCAAGTCGGGAATGATGATAGAGCATCAACTTCAAAGTTGCTCACTCAGTCATACTTAGAGTCTACGTTGTTGGAAAACAGAAGTTTCAAACATCTGACTTCAGTAACTGGAATAATTCCATAAAACATAATGTGCTGAAAGCTTTCTCTTTGAGGTTCTGAGAACAGAACTTTAAAATTTTCTTGTCTTCTATAGTGCTTATTTTTGGAGAGGAACACAACACTTTCTGAACTGAGACAACAGGTATAGCCAGGGAAATGACGTCCTATTATCGGCATACTTTAGAATACAAAGAGGGTTGAAAGCAGAGGCGTTAAGAATCACCATGGTGCTCTCTTTACAATGATGCTTGCTCAGAGAGAAAAAGGTAGGGATTGCGGCCTCTGTTGTTCAGAAATCAGGAGTCTTTAAATAACCAATTCTAGTAGTAAAAGGGGAATTCCCAGAACTCTGTGTGTTTGACAGAGTTTCAAAGATATAATAAGATCAACAGCCTCCAGTCTTTTTCTACTTAAAATTTTTATGCTCTAGTGAAAAATCAAGTTAGAGTTGTTCTCATTTCAATGTTACTCACACAGTACTAATCACAGGCCAAGTAGCTAAGGATTGGAGTCTGTCTCATGTGGAATACGGGAGTATTAAAAATCTCAGGCTCTTGAATTTTTTACCAGGGCCAAAAAGAACACCCTACAGCTTTTCATTCATAGTGTTGCTTTCATGTCAGGGAGTAGGACAGAACACATTCAGACCAGAAACAACAGATATAAAAAGAAAATGATTATTGTTTATCCTCTACATGCTTTTCCATGAAACTCAAGCCTAAAACACAGACTCTCTAGTTCACCATTCATTCTCCCTAGAGAGGAATCAAGAGAGAACATCCATTTCTATGTTGCTCACTCAGTTCTAAAAGAAAAAAAGCTAAGAATTGAAGTCTCCAGTTTGAAAAACATGAATATTAAAACTACAGAATTTAGTGCATAGAGAAGTCTCCTAGAAATCAATCTAAACTCTGTGTCGCAATCAATGAAATGTCACCAATTCAGGAATCAAGATAACGCTTTCTTTTCCATCTTGTTCAATCGGTATTGGAAAAAATGTATGTAAGAACTGGAGTCTCTCTTTGGAGACTAGAAGTTGCCAAACATCTGACTTCAGTACATGGAGAAGTCCGACGGAATGCAATGCGTTCAAAAGGTTTTGGAGCAGATACCGATAACCACACTCATCAGTTTTTCTTGAATACTGCTATTTATTTCTATACTCATAAGGAACAAGTATACAAGGAAACATTTCAGTGACTCATACTTAAGTCTTGTTCTCATTTCTAGGAATAAAGCCGAACTGATCCTGAATTGAAGCAACAAATAAAATTGCAAAATTACATCTTATCTTTTAAATTAACATGAGTATGCCAAAGGCTTAACCCAGTGTCCCTATCAATGAATATTTCGCCAAGTCAGGAATCAAGATAGAGCTTTCTTTTCCACCTTGCTCAATCGGATTTGGAAAAAAAGATGTAAGAACTGGAGTCTTTCTTGTTCGGAGAATAGAAGTTATCAAAGATCTGAATTCCATACATGGAGAAGTCCGAAGGAATGCAATGCTTTCAAAAGGTTTTGTAGCAGATGCCTATTACCACACTCCCCAGTTTTTCTTAAAAACAGCCGTTTCGTTCTCCTCTCATAAGAAAAGGGTAACAAAAGGAATCAAGTCTGTGACTCAAGTCGGTTGCATTAAAACTTTGTTTTGAAACAGCAGAGCATCCATTTCAAGCCGAGTTTTCTATTTAAAAACAATGAATGAGCAAAACTAAAATGAAAGCTCCATTTTCACTTTCCAAAACGATGTGAGCAACATTGAAATTAAGAATCTATCTTGATTCTTTATATGGGGAAACCATAATGTGCGTTCTTTAAGGCTTGTTTCACTGAAAAGCATTCAGAAGCTACAAAGAAATTTTCCTGTTTTACTTATTATCTCCATTCAATACATGTTCCTGAGATTAGAACAAAATTGTAGAAATTAACAAAAAGTAGCCGGTGTTATTTTGAGTACCTGACAAAAACCCATTGAAGCGCCTTGATTTCTCTAACTAGTCTACGTTCCACAAAGTCAAATGTTTTAAAACTCCCATTCTCCAAAGAAAAGATACTCCAGCAGAATACATTTTGTCTTACCAACTCATAGTGAGATCCTTTGAAAAGCAAAAAGAATATTGATTCCTGACCGGATGAATTATTTAATTGAAGAACTTTGTTTCTCGCTTGCATTTGATATAAAGGCATGTTGAAGACAGGAAACAATTTTCTTGTTGCCTCCATTCTAAATGTGTTCTGTTCTACTCCCTGAACAATACCATTTAAACGCATTGAGTTCTAAAGGATATGTCCATGTACCTAATTAATACTCCTGTTTTTCTAACAAGGGAAACTCTAATTCCTAGCTAAACTGTTCCCAAAACTGTGTGAGTACCAGGGAAAGAAATATTCTATCTTGTTCCCGTGAAAACATTCCTTTAGACACATTTTACAAGCTGTTTGTAGTTCAAAAGAAATTATGAGTCACTAACTTGTATCCTTGTTATACATGTTCCTTATGAGAAGAGCACGAAACGGCAGTATTCAAGAAAAACTGGGGAGTGTGGTTATCGGTACATGCTACAATATATTTTGAACGCTTTGAATTCCATCCGATTTCTCCATGGACTGAAGTCAGATGTTGTAAAACCCATGTTCCAAACAAGAGATAATCCAGTTCTTTGTTAATATGTCCGTTTCCAAAACTTTCAGCGCCAGTAAAAATAAAAAGCCCTATCTTGTTTTCGGACTTGGTGAAACATATCATTAGACACACATAGCTTTGAAGCCTGTGCTGATTTCAAAAGCAACTATAAGACACGGACATATTTTCTGGTTATACATATTTCTTCTGAGAAGAAAAAGGAAAGGCAGTACTCTATAAAAACTGGGGACTGCGGATATCGGCATCTGCTACAAAACCTTTTGAAAGCATTGAATTCCATCGCACTTCTCCATCTAAAATCTGATATTTGACAACTCATACCCGACAAACAAGAGAAAATTCAGTGATTTAATACTTTGTTTCCAAAACCGATTGAGCCAAAAGAAAAAGAAACCTCTATCTTGACTCCTGATTTGGCGAAATATTCATTTATTCGGACACAGAGTTTAGACCTCCGTTCATTCATAGGCATGTAAATGATACAATGTAATTTTGCTTTTTAACTTGTTACCCCAGTTAAAGATCTGTATTCCGAGAAATGATAAAAAGAGTGGAGAAAGTGATAAGGACTGAACAATGTCGTTTTTATTGCCTCATACATGAGCACAATGATTTCGAGGAGATTTCTCCAGGCTCTAAATTCTGTAGTCTTAATTGTCGGGTTTTTCAAACTGTAGACCCAAATTCTTAGCTAGTTTGCTTTTAGAACTATATGAGCAACAGAGAAATATATGTTATCTTTAGATTTCTCATTGGGGAACTAAATGATGGACTAGAGTCTCTGGTGTTTTAGGTTTGCTTTTCATGGAAAAGCATGTAGGGTATAGAGTAATTATTTCCTTTTTATATCCGTTGCTTCTACAGACTGTGTTCTGTCCTGCTCCCTGACATGAAAGCAACACAGTGAAAGAAAAGGTAAGGGTTGTTGCTTTCCATCTATGGTAAAAACTCATTTGAAAACCTACTAAGGCAATTTCTCTGTGCACTAAATTCCGTGTTTTGAATACACCCATTTTCCAAACGAGAGAGACTTCAGTCCTTAGCCACTTCACCAGTTTTTAGAACTCTGTGAGTAATATAAAAATTAGAGCTCTGACATGATTGCTTACTCGAGCAAACAAATATTTAAATAAATGATCTGTGTTTCAGGCCTGCTTTACTTTGCAAAGAATGTAAAAGATACAATGGAATTTTCGTGTTCACCCTGAGGCCAGAATTCAAATTGTGGTCTCTTCTACTCTCTACATTGAAACCAACCCAGACGACGGAAGTAACAGTTGCGCTTTGCATTCTTAGTACCAGCAACAATGCCTTTCAACGCTTGGAATACTATGGGATTTTTCTCCTTGTTCTAAATAAAGTAAATGATTTTTAAAATACTGTTACTGAAGTCACAGACCTTCCAGTTCTTGACGACTTGGTCTGTTATCAAAAGTACATGAGTAAAATAGAAAAGAAAGTTATATCTTTATTCCTGAAATATCGAAGGAAACTTTTCTCCACAGCACTCTGTTTTAATTCTGCACTTATTTCAAATTCTTATAGAAGATACAAGAAATTTCTGTTACTTGTCCCAGTTCATAATCTATTGTTTTACTCGAGATAGAGATCACCAATTTAGAAAACGACTGGAGACTGTTGATCTTTTACTTCATACAAACCCTTTTAAACACACTGATTTCTGGGAATTTCCCTTTAACTAGGGTTGGTTGAAAACAGGATGTCATTTCCCTGGCTATACTTGTTGCCTCAGTTCATGAAGTGTACTGTTCCACTCACTGAATTGACAAACGCATGGAAGACCATAAAATCTTTGAAGTTTTTTCTCAGAATCTCATACAGACACCTTTAAAAACATTATACACTGTGAAATTACTCCAAGTACTGAAGTCAGGTTTCTGAAACTTTTGTTTTCCAAAAACGGAGACTGCAGTTCTGAGTGAGCAACTTTGACGTGAATGCTCTATAGTCATTCCCAACGTGGAGAAACACACATCTATCCAGAAGCACTGTTTCAGTCCTGCGTTTCACTCAAACATTTATCAGATAGGAAGCAATCTGCCTGTAATACTCTACATCTGTTCAGACTCTGTTCTAATTTATTTTCTGAGATAAATCGTAACCCAAATGATTAAACTAATCCTAACGCTCACTCTAAACCACAAAACAGAACTTTTACTTCCAACTTATTTTTTTGTGTCTAAGATAATTGAGCAACCGTATAAAGAAAGCTTCATATTTTCTCCTGATTTGGTTGACCTAAAATTTTATCTGGACACACTGTATGATGCCTGCGTTTTATTCAAAATCATGCAGATGATTCCAAGTAATGACCTTGCTTTGCCTATTGCCTCTCTTCAGAGTATGTTTTGTTCTACTCCCCGAGATGAGACCTAACCTGTAAAAGTCAAGTAACGTTGGGGAGCACCTGATAAAAGCCCATGGAAAAGTTTTGATTTCTCTGGCATTTCTCCATTTACTAAAGGCGATTGGTTTAATACTCCTCTATCTAGACAATAGAGACTCCAGTTCGAACCAACTTGTCTGTTTCCAGCACTGACTGAGCAACATTGAAACAAACGCAGTACACTGATTCCTGACTGGGGAAACAAAGGTTTACCTACACACATATTGGGCTCTGAGTTTCTTTGAAAAACATATCGAAGCTGGAAAGTAATAACCTTATTATTCTTGCCTCTGCTCAGAATGTTGTCTTGCGACTAACTGCCATAAGAACAACAAGATAGAAGACAAGAAAAGCTTTCGAGTGCTATTTTCAGTACTTCACTCAAGCACCTTTAGATGCCTTCGATTCTAAGGAATTTCTCAGAATATGGAAGTCAGGTGATTTAAACTTGTTTTTTCCAACCCACGGCGACTCAAAGTTAAGGTTAGTTTTACGGTTATAAATAGGTTTGGGGTAGGGGAAGGGTTGGCGTTGGGCTTGGTGTTGGGGTTACGATTGAGTTTGCTGTTAGAGTTAGGGTTGGTGTTAAGGTGAGGTTTAGAGTTAGTTAGGGTTAGATTTTCCATGAAGTTTGGCGTTCGTGTTACGGTTAGCTTTGGTTTTGTGTTTGGGGTTGCGGTTCAGTTTAGGCTTAGGGTTATTGTTACATTAACCCTTACCCTAAAGCTAAACATAAACATAACACTAAAACTAACCATAACAAATAACCAACCACAGCAATAACAATCCTTGTCCCTAACCCCAAACCCCTACGTAAAATACAAACAGAAATGTGAAAGCAAACAAACAAACAAACAAAAAACCTGTGCACTCTTTCAGGCTTGTTTCACAAAAAAGCATGCAGAAGATACAAAGATTTTCCTGGTCGACTTGTCTCCGTTCACTATATGTTCGTGAGATTAGAACAAAAATGTAGAAGTTAAGAAAAAGCGGCAAACCCATTGAAACGTTTTGTTCTCTCTGACAATTCTACCTGGCCTAAAGTCAGATGTTTAAATATCTTGTTCCCCAATCAACAGATACTTCAGTACCCTCCAATTTGTCACTTTCTGACTCTGAGTGACGGCCTTTGGAAAGCACGCAGAGTATTGATTCCTGGCTGGACGAAACAAAGATTTAGTTAGACGCCTTCTGTTTTTGGCCAGCATTTTATTGAATAGCTTGTAGAAAACACAAAGTAATTTTTTGTTGCCTTCGTTCTAAATGTGTTCCGTTCTACTCCCTGACCTGAGAACAGTACAAGGAAACAAAAAGAGGAGAGTGTTGATTTTGTTCTCATACAAACCCATTTGAACGCATTGAGTTCTAGGGTATATGTACATGCATCGAATTTAGTAGTATTAATACTCCTGTTTTTCTAACAAGAAAGACTCCAGTTTCTAACTAAATTTTCTGTTCCCAAAACTGTGAGAGCACCAGTGAAAAAAAGTTACATCTTTTCCAGACTTGCTGGAAAAAAAATTCATTTAGACACAGCGTGGACGCTGGTCGCTGTTCAAAAGCACGTATAAGACACAGACATATATTCTGGATATGCTTGTTTCTTCTGAGTGAAAAAAAGAGGAAATGCTGGACTCTAGAACACCTGGGGACTCTGGTTATCGTTATCTGCTACAAGTACTTCTGATAACATTCGTTTTGGTCCGACTTTTTCATGTACTGAAATCAGACGTTTGATAACACCTATTATACAATCAAGAAGGATTCCAGCAACAGGCATTACAGGATAATTCCTTGGAATCTTCTACATAACGTTGAATAAAACGCAGGTATCAAGCACTGCGTCAGAAAAATGTTTGGGTTCCCCAAATCAGGAATCAATTTGAAGGTTTCATTACACGGTTGCTCACTCACTCTTAGACACACAAAAGTATGTATGAATTAAGAGGTATGTTTTGTGGCATAGCATTAGGGTTAGGATTATGTTAAGCGTTAAGTTTAAGAATATACTCAGAAATTAAAAGAAAACAGAGTCTGTACAGACCCAAATAGAAATTGCTTCCTATCCGCTACTAGTTTGAATGAAACAGAGGACTGAAACAGTGCCTATGAATACATATTCGTTTCTCTAAGTCGGGAATGAAGATGCAGCATTCATTTCAAACTTGCTTACTCAGTCAGAATTGAAGTCTCCGTTGTTGGAAAACAAGTTTCAAAAATCTGACTTCAGTATCTGGAGTAATTTCATAAAAAGTAATGTTTTGAAAGAAGTCTGTATGTGGTTCTGAGAACAAAACTTCAAAAATTTTCTCGTCTTCTATAATGTTCTCATTTCAGGGCACGGAACACACTTTCTGAACAGAAGCAACAAGTATAGGCAGGGAAATGGTGTCGTATTTTTGGCATACTTTGAATAAAACATGGGTTGAAAGCAGGAACTTCAGGAATCATGGTGCTTTTCTTTCAATGATGCTTGCTCCGAGAGAAACGGGTAGGGATTGCAGCCTCTGTTGTTCAGAAAGGAGGGGATTGTAAACATCCCATCCCGGTTGTAAATGGGATCTTCCAGAACTCAGTGTGTTTAAAAGGGTATGTATGAAGTTCTAAGATCAACACTCTCTAGTCATTTTCTAAAGTGGTGTTTTCATTCCCAGGAGTAAAACAGAACAGAGTCTGAACTGAGGCAGGTAAAACTGAGAAATTTCTTCGTATCTTGTGCGAGAATTTGAAATAAATGCACAAGTAAAACAGTGTTCTTTGAGAGAAAAGTTTGCTTTTCCTTTTCAGAAGATAAGATAGAGTTTTCTGATCTGTTCTGTTGACTCACTTTTGATAAAAGACCAAGTGGCCAGGAATTGGAAGGTCTGTGAAATGGGGAATATTATTTATAAAATTACTGACTTTGTATAGTTAGAGAAATGCAACAGTATTACAGGCGTTGAAAGGCATTGTTGCAGGTGCTAAGAAAATATCCCCCAAATATACTTACAGACTACAGGGTTAATTTAATCCCTATGAGTAGACCTTTATGGACACATTGAGTTACAGGTGATTTCTAGATGCACTAAATTCTATAGTTTCAATTCTGGTGTTTTAGCTTAGGAACACAAAATTTCAAATATATTTTGCTTTTAGAACTCTGTGAACAATATATAAATGGATGTTCTCTTTTGATACTCTGTAAGGGAAAAAATGTTTTACTAGAAAATGTGTTTTAGTTTTGCGCTTCATGTAAAAAGCATGTAGAGTGTAAGCAAAATTTGCTACCTTCACCTATCTGTTTCGTCTATTCAGAATGTATTCTGTCCTTATCGCTGACATGAAAGCAACATTATGAAAGAAAAGCTGTGGGGTGTTCTACTCACTACGTTGTAAGCAGCCATGAGGACGGGAGGAATAGATGTGGATTGTTTTCTTAGTACCTGCAACCATCCCTTTCAATGCATGGAATAATATGTGATTTCTCCTTGTACTAAATAAAGTCAGTGATTTTAATATGCCTTTTTATCAAGTCACAGACCTTCCACTTTATTCTGTTTTACTCCTGAGAAAGGGAACACAACTTTAGAAAACGCCTGGAGAGAGTTGATCTTAGTACCTTATTCAAACCCCTTTAAACACACTGAATTCTGGGTATTAGCCTTTAACTAGTATTAGTCGAAAATAAGAAGTCTTTTGCCTGGCTATACTTGTTGACTATCTTCAAAAAGTGTTCTATTCCACTCCCAGAAATGAGAACACTGTAGAAGACCGGATAATCTTTTAAGTTTTATCTCAGAATCTCATACACTTTTCAACGCATTAAGTTCTATGGAATTAACCCATGTAATGAAGTCAGGTGTATGAAACTTCTGTTGTCCAACAGCGGGGAATCATTTTCTGACCTAGTTAGCAACTTTCAAATAAATGCTCTGTCTTCTTTCCTGACTTGGAGAAATTAACATGTATCCAGACGTACTGTTTCAGTCGTGCGTTAGTGTTAGTGTTGGTGTTGGGTTTGAGGTCAGGTTTGGGCTTGCGGTTAAAGTTTGGCATAGAATTTCATTAGGGTTAGGATAAGGGTTAGTGGTAGCTTTAAAGTTAAAGTTAGTGTTACGGTTGAGTTTATATATGTATATAATTTTGTTTTGAGATAGGATCTGGATGATTTGCTTGAACTCTTGATCCTCCTGCCTCAGCCGTTCTAGGACTTCTAGTACAGGTATGAGCCTCCATGCTCATTTTTATCTTTGTTTTTAAGGTCTTTAACTGCTTGAATGAGTCTCCCATATTGTGGAAGGTAATCTGCTTTCCTCAAACTATGCTGATTCACATGTAAATCACGTCTAAAACTTAACTTCAGAGCCACATCTAGACTGACTATTTGGCCAAGTAACTGGGTTCTGCAAACTAACCAACAGATGCTTAAAATTAGCCATCACCTAATTCAGGTGTCCCCAGCCCCCCAAGCAGGAGAGTGCTAATGGTCATGGGTCTTGGATGTATCCTGTCTTTAGGACAGAGTGTGTCAGCAGGAGGTGAGTCAAGTGCAAAACTCCACCTCTTTTGAGCCTGCTCCTATTAGGTTCTGATGCTCCTGTTGATTAACAGGGGGCAGAACTTTTCTCCTCGCTCTCTTAGCAGCTGTTGTCCATTTGAAAGCTATTCTCCAGCAACTACTGCGTGACAAGTTGATATTTAAAAGGTTGGTGCCAGTGCTCTATACTGTCTCCACCAGAAGCATCTGGGCAGGGCTTTGGCTCAACAGCTGCTGTCCCAAAAAGCCAGGGCTGCAGGTCTTCCTCCAGGTAAGGGTATTTTTATGGTTAGTGCCCACTCTCAGAAGTGGCTGATGTTGGTGATGTGGTTTCAAATATTGTCTTCAGGGTCAGGTGTTGGGATTGCAGTTGGGAAACCAGTGGTGGCACACAAGTCTCCCTGTGCCCAGCTTGTGGCATGATTCCAAACTTTTTGCTTGTCCATGTAATCTCAGGCTGCTGGTTTCCAGGGCGCGAGAAGTATCAATACGTTAAATATCTCAGTATCCTCTATAAAATTTCTTCTGGTTTAGTCAAAGTTAATTTCTCTAATTTGCAACTGACTTAGGCCGAATGAAAATGGGTTTAAAAATCATTTGTGAGATGGTTAACTTGCTCTTGTGGGTTAGTGTAGTATTGACCAAGGGAGGTGTTTCAGCAATGGTGAGAACTTGTCTCTAAAAAGACAGAATTGTGAGCTGTTAGAGAGGGAGCTGAGTAGACAAGGTCAGGGGCAGACAGACTTCGCCTCTGGGAGTTGTTTTTTATTGAAATGTAAAGACAGGAGTCCAGTCTCTGCTTAATCCATATGTGAACTCTGCATCTTTGTGGTTTCTTGACTCAGGAAAGAATGCTTCCTGCCTTCAGAGTACATGTTGTAACCATTTTTTTCAAGAGTGGACAAGAGATTCTGGCATGTAGAATCTGCATGAAATGCTGGCTACTACATAAAGTGGTTACTATTTTTGGCTGAAAAATCTAGACAGAAAGACTCTCTTAGTTATAGGTTAGCTGGGTATTTCCAAAGTCCTTAACGCCTCTAAGACATTTTTCATTTGATTTAGCTACATTTTTTCTTGTGATTAATGTTGTAGGTTCAGCAGCACTGAGTGACTGTCACTGGTGGCTTGGTCTCAGTAGCCAACTGTGCATTCAATGAACAGAGATGGTAAGGAAAAGATGGGTAGGCAGGGTGAGGGCAGACTTCCACAGATGGAAAAAAAGAATAAAAGGATGTGGTTGGGCAAAGAAGGAGAGAAGCTGGCAGAATTCTTAGGTTGTAATGAGACTTTTGAAAAGTAGGCATTACATAAATGATGGTGTGATCCTGCCAGAAGTGAAGTCCACATGGTTGGAGAGAGGGATGTTTCCATGTGCACTTTCATAGAAATATTCTACCAGTGGAGACATCGCTGAGTCTCCATGGCTATGAGGGTGAACAAAGGGCACGGAGGGGGAAAAAAGGTAGAGTTTTAAGAAGCCAGTTGATGAGATGGCTGCTCTAAAATACACTCTCAACATCCAGAATGGTGGATGGGTGGGGGTGAAAAATTCTAAGATGCATGTCTGAATCTCTGGGGTAGAAAGAGGAGGTGTGATAGCTGAGTAGCAGGAACCTGAAAGAAATAAGTCTTTTCATTGAGAGAAAAGTCTCAACTTGAAGAAGACCAGAAAAGGGGCAGGCCTCAAGCTCTATGGGACTCTGGAACAAAAGCAGGAATGACTCCAGATGTTTTTCAGTGCAAAGAAAAGGGATAGAAGACAGTGGCTACCCGGCTTGACCAGAGTTTATTTGTCGTGGACCAGGGATTCAATGGAAAGGTCTTGGAGAGTTGAGGGAGATGGGATATAAAACTCAGGACTGATAGCAGACTTTATGTGCCAAGAATTCTATGCAATTATAACAGTTGTTTATACTTCTGCTGGCAGTGGTGACTAATTTTATGTTACCTTGGCTAGTTCATGATGTCTAATTTTTTATTACATCAGTCTGAATGTTTCTGTGAGCATAGTGTTTCTTGGGATTAACATTTTAATCAGCAAGGTTTGAGTAAAGCAGATTTCCCCACAGTGTAGGTGGGCTTTCTTCCATTACCAAAAGTCCTGAAGAGAAGGCTAGAGTTCCCCTGAGGAAGAGGCAATTCTGATAGCCTTCAGACTAGCCTGCTACATTGACTTTCCCTTGAGTCTTCAGCATGCTGGCCTGCTCAGCAGTTTGTATTAACAACCTTCACACGTGAGTGAGTCAATTACTTGTCTGTCCTTCTTAATCTGTGCATACTCTTGGTTCTCATTCCCTGGGGAAACTGGATAAATGCTCATGCTTATAAACTTCTGGTCATTTTTCTATTTTGCAGTTAATATCTCTTCTTACCTTCACAAGATCTGAGGTCTTCTGGGATTGGTGGTGAGTGGCAGGTCATAGGCCTGGAAGGTCACACTGGAAGGAGCTGGCATAGCTTGGATGAATTCCTATTATGGGTGTTAGGAGCTCAGGCTAGTTATAAGCACCCAGGCTTAGTGGCAGGAATTAGATGGCATATGCAGTTATGCACACCTCTAGGGTAATAATCATTCCTAAGGGAATATTGATTCCTACCTTTGGAAATAAAATAATGTCTCTTAGCTTAATAAAGAATATTATGACATAAAATGAGATTCACATGCCTAGGCAATGATGATATTAGAACAGCCAGTTCAAATAAGACATTGTTAAAGAAATACAAGTAACTAACAGTAGACTTAAAGAGGAATTTACTAAACAAATAATGATCCTAATGAATACAAAGGCTATTGAACATACAGAAGACACAAATGAAAAGCTGGCTGAGGTAAATAAGATAAAGCAAGGCATAAAGGAACATTTTTATAGAGAAGTGGAAAATAAAAGAAATCTAGCTGAAATTCAGGATATGAAAAATTCATTTAAAAACAGGGGAAGTTGGCTTAAACAATTGGCTGTTAATGGTTGTGCCTCTTATAAAATTCACAAAAATAATTACGGAAAAGACCCCAACATAAGAGAGAGAGTAAGAAGAGGGGCAGTGGGCTACTAGGAAAGGCACAAATCTCTGAGAATGCGGGAGGCATGGGACATGATAAAGGTTGGAGGGAGGGAAAAGAGCCAAAAGTGATGTGGGGGTCATCATCTCCCCTACTTATATATTTTCAAAGTGTTATTGAATTTATATTTAGTGAATGTATTAGTTTGGGTTCCTTTCAAAAGACAGAATTTACAGATCTTAACACAAAAGGGTCTATTAGGGAAGCTTACCAGTCCAATGATAGAGGTGGTCCAAGGATGGCTGCTCAGCCAAGCAGTAGATCTCCTGTCTGGGACTGCAGAACAGCCGGTGAGGTGAGAATCTCCTGTAGATCTCAGGTGAAGATCGCAGAATCAGCTGTAGATCTCAGGTGAAGATCGCAGAATCAGCTGTAGATCTCAGGTGAAGATCGCAGAATCAGCTGTAGATCTCAGGTGAAGATCGCAGAATCAGCTGTAGATCTCAGGTGAAGATCACAGAATCAGCTGTAGATCTCAGGTGAAGATCGGCGACTGAAGATTGGGGGCGACTGAAGGGCAGCAACAGATAGACAGGCACAAGTCGAGACAGGAGCAAATCTGTGCAGATGATCTGCGGCATCTGTAGACATTCGCGAAGGCAAGAGCTTTCCCAGAGGAAGAGCCGGGCAATTGTTCCTCTTCCTCCTTTCTATACCATTAGAGTTCCAGCTAGTCCTCCCACATCCGGGTGGGCGCTCCTCTCTCATTGGCAAGCTCACAAATGACTCACACTCTAATCCCGACAAGTTCTCAAGCCCCAGTCCAGGGTGGCCGACAAACCCCAACGGAGGTGTGGGTCCCAACTCCATCAAGTTGACATGATGCCATTAACGGACACAGTGCATAAAAAAGAACTCAGAATAAATGGATAAATCTCTTGACATATATGATAGATAAAAATTGAACCAAAAAGATGCAAAAACTTTGAATAGAACAGTAACAAGGGATGAGATGGAGATGTAATAAAGAGTTTACCAACAAAGGACCTGATGGTTTCACTGCAGAAATTTATCACAACTTTAGGAAAGAGATAGTTCCACTGTTTCTTAAACTCTTCCATGAAATTAAAAGAGAGGGAACACTGCCCACCTTCTTCCTGGAAGAAGGTGTCACCTTGACCCCACACCAGATAAAGAACTAGAAAAGAAAGAAAACTACAGAACATTTCCTTAATAAGTTTAGAAACAGAAATCCTCAATAAGATACTTGGAAACAGAATGTAGCATATTAAAAAGATCATACACCATGACCAAGTTGGTTTCATCCCAGGGGTGCAAGACTGGTTCAACATGTGAAAATCAGCTAATTTAATACACTACATTAACAAAAGTAAGGACAGAAATCACACGAGCTTCTGAAATGATACAGAAAAAGCCTTTGACAAAATACAACATCCCTTCCTAATCAAAACTCCAATGAAAACAAGTATAGAAGATATTGTGGTTTGGCTCTGGAATGTCCCCCAAAAGTCTCATGTATTTAAATGTTATGGACTGTCTTTGGAACCATGTGCTGTTGGTAGATTGGGGCCTACTCTCGAGGGGTGGATTACAGGTCTGTAAATTAGGATTAAAGGTGAGTAATGGCCACACATTCCACACCTGGATCCAGGAGGGGCTAATCCCCACACTAGGGTAGACCTGGAAGGATATATAAACTGCATCCTTCCCTTGTTTGAAGACTAGGACTAGTCTCAAACTAGTCTTAACTTGCCTTCCTGTTTATGATGTCGTGAGAACCTGCCTCCATCTCTGTCTCTGCCATGGACTTCCATTGCTATTGGCTGCCCCTGAATAGACTGTGACCTTCTGAAACTGTGAGCGAAAATAAACCTTTCTTTCCTAAATTTGTGGATGTTGGCTATTGAGTCACAGCAATGAAAAAGTAACTGAGGCAGAAGAATCCTACCTCAAGCTAATAAAAGTAATTTACGACAGACCTACAGCCAACATCAAACATCATACTAAATGGAAAAAGAACTGAAAGTGTTTGCCCAAAATCAGGAACAAGAAGAAAAGGTCCACTCTCACTGCTTCTATTCAACATAGTGCTTGAAACCTTAGTCAGAGCGATCAGGCAAGAGAATGGAATAAAGGGAATACATATAAGAAAGGAGAAAGTCAAACTATTCTTATTTGAAGATGACGTAATCCTTTACATAGAGAACCTCAAAAACTCGACCAGAAAACTCGCACAAGTAAAAAACAAATTCAGCCAAGTTGCATGCTATAAAATCAATACACAAAAATCAATAGCAACAATTACAACCATGTTGCTATACAACAATGAAAAAACAAAGAGATCAGAAAAACAATTCTATTTATAGACAACTCAAAGAAAATCAAATACCTAAGAATCAACGTAACTAACCAAGTGAAGGACCTCTATACTGAGAACTATAGTACTCTGAAAAAAGAAATCAGAAAGAATTTTAGAAAATGGAAGGACATCCCTTGTTTTTGGATAGGCAGACCCAATGTTGTCACAATGGCCATATTACCTAAGCTGATACATAGGTTCAGTGCAATCCTAAATGAGATTCCAAAAGCCCCTTTAACAAATGGTACTGGGAAAACTGGCTAGCCACATGTAGAAGAATGAAACTAGACCCATATCAATCTCCAGGCATGAAAATCATATCAAATGCATCAAATATATATATTATAAATGGAAACACTGAACTTGTTAGAATGAAAAAAATAGGCAAAAATCTTGAAGACATAGGCTTAGGCAATGACTCTCTCAATAAGACACGAAAAGCACATGAGGTAACAGCAAGAATCAACAAATGAGAATATATCAAATTAAAGTGTTTCTGGAAAAAGGAAAGGAAAAAAGAGAATGAAGAAGGTGTCCATGGAATGGGAAGATATTTTTGCCAGGTACGCCTCAGACATAGGACTATTATCAAGAATATACGAAGAACTGAAAATAATTAGACCCTCCAAAATAAAGGACTCAATCAAAAAATGGGAATCTGAAATGAATGAACAATTTTTAGAAGTCCAAATAGCCAATGAAAACATGAAAAAATGTTCATCATCTTTAACTCTCAGAAAAATGCAAATCAAAAGAACACTGAAATGCCAGTAGGAATGGCTGGAATTAACTCAGAAAACAAAAAATGCTGGAAGGCTTTGGGGGAAAAAGAACCCTCTTATACTGCTTGGTGGGACTTTAAATTGGTACAATCATGGAAAGAATTATGGTGAAAGAAGATATGATATAGGTACACAATGCAGTACTACTCTGTCATAAAGGACAAATTTGACTCATTGGTAGGAAAATGCAGCATGTTAAGACCATTATGATTAGTGAAATGAATTGGGCACAGAAGGTTAAATATTGTGTGGTTTCTCTAATATGAGAAAACCCAACCATAAACAAAGTAAAAGACAGATGGAAGAAAAATGCTAGACTTTGTGGAGAGGGAAAGGGGAGGTGAGTGAGGGGACTGAGGGAATGGGAAAATGAAAGAGATGTGATATGCGAGTTAAAAAAGGTAAGAAATTTGATAACATTCCACAAAGTCCAAAGAAGGGAAAGTAGTGTAGAGGGAGCCCAGGAGTTCATGAAAGGAGGGGCATAAAGGTGACTTCCTGGTGTGATCAAAGCTAAGGCTTCAGAAAGCTGAAGGGCTCCTCACGAAAACATCTTCACAGGTGATAGCCCTCTGAAGTGTGATTTTTCATTCAGTATGTTGTTCAATGGTAATGTTTCCAAACCTGTTCTTTAGAATCAAAGGCACAAGCAAATGTACTAGCTTTAAAACTCACAGAGAAGCGTTTGGGGATCCCCAAGATCATCCCCAGGACTGATGATTCACTAAGAGAACTAAAGTGCTTGCCTTGCAAGTGCAAGGAACTGAGCTCAATCCTCAGCACTATATTTAGCTGGGCATGGTGGCATACACCTGCAATCCCAGAACTAGGGTGGGCTGAGGCAGGAGGATTGCCATGAGTCCATGGCCAGACTGAGCTACATAGTGGGTTTAGGACCAGCCTGGGCTATTTGTCTCAAAACAAAACAAAACAAATAAAAAATAAACAATAAAACCCATGTAGTGATTCTTGTGTCTGTGGCTTACTAGAGTGAAAGGACACAAAGGAAGATCAGCAAAGAAAAAGGTGCCTGAGGCCAAGTCCAGGAAAAAACTGGGCACAATCGTTCAGGAATCATCTGCCAGAGTCACACTGGACACATTTAATTCTGCCATTCACAAGCTGTGAAAACAAATGGCAAGGGTATCTTCCAGATTTGCTCCTCAGCAACTCACAACTCAAGGTTTACACCTGGCAACGTGCCAAAGTCCCAGACTCACAGAGGAAAGATGGCATTCTGCAGTAGCCGTGCTGTTTGTAAGAGCTCTTCAGTGATCCACTGTTACTGATTAGATGTTGGAAATCCTCCCCAAATCTAAGTTTGTAGAAACTAGCTAGCAGCGGCCTCATGAGCAGATTGTTCGAAGGAGAGGAATGTACATATGTGCATGCGAAAGAAAAAGAGGAGAAGAGAGTGTGTGTCACTTTATGGTCCAGAATAGTATTTGACCCTGCCTGGCCTTGAACTCTTAAATCTTGTCTCAGCCTCCCAAATGTTGAAATTACAAACATGTACCAACCATGCCCAGTGGTGGTTACTTGAATAGAACTTAAAAATGTAAAAATATTGACCCTGATCCTAGTCTGGCACTTATTTATTTATTGAGACAGGGTCTCGCTCTGCAGCCTAGACTAGTCCTGAACTCAGTGTGGAACCCAGGCAATCCTCCTGTGTCAGCCTCCTGAGTGCTGGGATTACAAGCATGTGCCACCACACCCGGCTTATATGGCGCTGGGGAATCAAATTCTGGAACTTAATGCTTGACTTAGTGCTTGCTAGGCAAGTGCTTTAACCACTGAGCAATTCCTCCAGCCCCCTGGCATTTACTACAGGTTTGTAGACATTGATTTTCTTGCTAATGACTGGGCCCCACTAGACTCTGGACACCTCTGGGAAGGGACCATGAATCACTCATTTCCACCACTTAACTAAATGTTAGTGCCTGGTACATAGTAGATGCTCAATAACTTTTTGTTGACCAGATAAACAGAATGTTTCCTGAATTAAATGAAGAAAAATAGGCACTCAGAGATAAGAGAGACTGATAGTAGGAAGCCTTATTACAAGTAACCAAGAATTCACTCTATTGTTTTGTTTTTGTTATAACTGTATAAGAATGTAGAAAACAGTTTTAATATTACAAAAGCAAATTTATCCAAGCACCACCAAAACTTACCCCTTCAAGTGATATGTCAGTATTTCATAAAATTGAATTTTTTATTCTTCTATTCATATTTATCCCCCACTAAAAGTTCTTCTCAGTGGTTACAATATTTTTCCCATTATTAGAGTAAAGCAAATGTATCTCTGGACCACAACTGACATCACTTTCTCGTTGGTGGGTGTGACTGAATACCTGCTATGTGGAACCTAGACTGTCACAGGACATTTATTTCTCAATCATGACATATTGTCATAAATGAGAAACAGATATTGGGAAATGCCTGTCTGATTTGCAAAAACGCAAGTGCTTAACAGCCCACTTGGCAAGTCTGTGGGGGAGAGATATTCTGTTTAACATGTTGTAAGTGGAGGTGCAAACTAGAAAGAACATATGAGCCAGAGTTATAACTCTACTTATCCAGTGACTCAACTATCGCATTTTTGAGAATATACTACTATTCATAGTAGAAATAGATCAAGAACAAAGCAAATGTCTTAATTCTACTTATCAGAATAAATATTCAGTGGTATAGCTGCACCTTAGAATGCTATGCAGATGTAAAAAAGAAAAAAAATGTTCCTGTGTTCTGATTCAGAATGATGTCCAAGGTTACTGGTTTTTTTTTTTTTTTTTTTTTTTTTTTTTTTTTTTTTTTTTTTTTTTGCGGCAGGTCTCACTCCAGTTCATGTTAGTCCTAAAGTCAACTACGTAGCACGGCCTGGAACTCATGGCAATCCTCTTGCCTCAGCCTCCCAAGTGCTGGGATTACATGGGTTTATGTGGTGCTGGGAAACTGCACTATTTTAATTCCTTTCTTGTTACTGGGAAAGAACACGTGGTATCCACAACTTAAGGGAGGAAAGATTTATTTTAGTTGAGTTTCAGAAGGTCTTGCACAGATCACACATGCGTGGCTGGCAATGGTAGAAGCAATGGTTTAGTTGAAGAAAAGCTCTTCATTGCAGGGCAGACAGAAAGTCAAGTGAGGAAGGAAGGGCGGGGCAGTGATTTTGCCGCTTTTGAGTCAGGTCCTAATGTTCCGCCCCTTCCAGCCAGGCGCCACCTCCCAATAGGACATTCATATTTTACAACATCCAAACATGTGAGGCTTCTGGGGGACACTCCAGATCCAAACCATAACATGAACCTAAGGCCTTGCACTTGCTAGGCAAGCACTCTAACTGCTGAGCTACACTCCCAGCCCCCAGGATTACTCTTTTAAAATAAAAGAGCAAGCTATTGATTACTATACAAACCAGACTGTCGTTGGGGCAGGGACCGGTGCAGAGCGGTAGAGAGAAGCAGGGAGCCCTTTTGATCTAGCCTCTGTGTTCAGACTCAAGAGCTTATTTTGGCTAATCTGTTGATAAATCCCTCCTGTTAAATTCTATACCACCAAGTCTCAGAAACTAAATAAATATGAATAGGAAAGAATGTATTAACATTTATTTGAACTTTCGATTTCTTGAAATTACATAAATGAAAAGTGAGTCTTCTGAGGCAGAGTGGGTGTGAAGGTTCCCAGTTAGTGCTTTTGCATGCATATGCATGTGTGTGCACATGTGGATGTACAGTGGAACATGCATATCTGGCTTCTACTGACATTCTAAATATTGTCGGATGTGACTCTGCTTTTTCGACTGCAGTGGGCTTAGTGCAAATGAAGAAAGCAGGAGAAGATGGGTGCAGCAGTACATGCCCATTGACTCAGTGACTTAGGAGAGGATCACTTGAGTGTAGGTTCAAGGCCAGCCAGGGCAATATCTCAAAAAAGAAAGACGATAGTAAAGGGGAAGAAAAATAGGAACAAAGAAAGAGCCCTAAGGGGCCCATGCAGGATTAACAAGTTACTCAAAATGTAAAGAGCCTCTCTTTGAAAATCCGCTGCTTCAATGCCCAGAGAACTGGAATGTACAGGTGTCAGAACCCACAGGAACTCAGTTTTTCATTTGTTTTAAAAGGATTTACATGATAAGAGCATTTGGCTCTACCTAGCAGGTAAGAAGGCACAACCCTTCAACCCACTGGCTGGTTGTTAGACTGGCAAAAAAGTGAAGAAGCTGTGTGTTCTGCAGACCTTCTCTGCACGTTCTGTGGCACCTGGGGTAGATTCTGCACCCAGGAAGTGAAATGTATCTCACCACCTATTGGGAAGTTCACCAAGGATCAAAACATTTAGGAACATGTAAAATGTAGAAATGAACTTCTCATGCTGCTTTTTAAATCAAGGGATTTTAGCACTAAGAAAAACCATGTGGCAATTGTATTTTTAAAATGGGCCTACTAAAAGAATGCAGTATACAAATGCTACAAGAGGCTGGTGATGCTTTCAAATGACTTCAGAGATGAAAAGCCAACACATCTGCACATCTGTCATCTACCTAGGCTACAGGTGTCCTGCTACTGCTGGATGGATACAGAGTTAGGTGTAAAAGTACTGAACCCATCGTGTGTGTACTCTTTCCTTCATATATTACACTCTAAGGCCAACTTTAAAAAGGAATGTATTCCACACGTATATGCAGCACACTGAAATTACAGCATAAAATAACTGCTACCCTAAGAGTCTGTGGTCTGTAGGCTAGAAACCCTTAAAATTAGATGATGTGTCAAGTTTTTGTTTTTGTTTTTGTTTTGAGACAGGGTTTTGCTCTAATTTGGTCTGCTCCCAAACTCACTATGTAGCTCAGAACTCGTATGTGGCCTAGAACTCATAGCAATCCTCCTGCCTTGCCTACTGAGTGCTGGGATTACAGGTGTGCATGCCCACACCCAGCTAGTATGTGAGCTGAGGGATCGAACTTGGGACCTTGTACTTCCTAGGCAAGTACTCTACTCACAAGCTATACTCCCAATTAGATGTGTCAGGATTTGAGGGTATAAGCAAGAACAATAATAAGGATGAACCTCCAGGCACAATTTTAAATTTCAGTGGTGGTGCTAGAAATTAAAAGCAGGGCCTCATGTATATGCCTGGCAAGCACTTTACCACTGGGCTATATTGACATCCTCTAGACAAAAATTACCAAACATGAGATGAACTTTTATATGCATTACAGTATCTAAACCTTGGAAGTTCAGATGAGAAGTGAAGCCCAGGAAGGGCAAGTCCTCCCCTGAAGGTCATACAAGGCAAAAGGGATTTGGGCAATGTAGGTGGAAACCCGTTATTCCTTTTCTTCTGGAAAATGGGTTTCTCTAAATACACATCTTCACTGTAGTTCAAGTGCTATTTCCTTTGGTTCTTCCTCTCTAAGCCCTAGGGGTTGGCTGGGAGGCCACGACCCAGAGGTGCTCCAACTCCTGAGGATTTCTAAGGGTGAGTACACAGGTCTCAGTGCCCAGCACATGCTGGTGAGGTCAAGGCAGGACCACCACGGTTTCTATTTCTAGTATCTAAAAGAACCTGGCCAGACTTGATGGGTACAGAAACAGGGCTCCTGAGATAAGAGGTAGACAGTCCTGGTGGCATGTGGTCCCTGGCTTGCAGCTCACCTCCAGGCATAGGTCACTGTTAACCTATACTACAGTCTGACTATAGGAAACCAATTTCTTCTACCTTAAGCCCGTAGAGGTTGGAATTCTATCACCTGAAACCACAAGTCTGAAATAGTGCAAGAACTAAAGTTTACTGTCCTCTTGCTACATGTCAGGTATAACATCTGTTACATAAACATACCAATTATATATGATATATATGTTTTCTGAGCCCTTTTTATTGAAACTTTAAAAGTTTGAGATATCATCTCCAGGTTTTTTGCTTGTTTTGGTTTGGTTTGTTTGTTTTGGAGACAGGGTCTCATTCTGTAGTCCAGGCTAGTCCTGAGCGTACCATGTAGGCGGGGCTATCCTTGATCATGGCAATCCTTCTGCCTCAGCCTCCCAAGTGCTGGGACTACAAGTGTGTGTCACCATGTCCACCTTACATGTTACTGGGGAATCAAACCCAGGGCCTGGTGCTTGCTAGGAAAGCACTTTAACTACTGAGCTATGCCCCTAACCCTCACCTCCAGTGGGTAAGACACTGTGGGGGCCTTCAAATTATATTTGTAGGGGTGGAGGAAAGGAAAGATTTACATTTTCAGAGGTAGAGCTTCTCGGAGGTCACTGAGTTGTGGGGATTGTAACTTCATTAATGGATTCATCTGCTGATGAATTCATAATTTAGTGGTACAGGAGGTGACAGAAACATAGGAAGTGGTGCCTAGGTGAAGGGAGTCATGAGGGGACCATACTGTCTTTAAGGGTGGCTCTTTCTCCTCCTCCTTCCTTTCCTCCTCTTCATGGCTGTCATGAGGCAAGCTGTCTTCTCACTAAGATTCTGAACCTATTCACCTTTAAGTTTTTCCCTCAGGTATTCTGTCACAGTGGTGAAAAGCTGACACACCATTGACAGAAGATACCTTGAAAATTACTATGTCTCTTTAACAGTATCATGTGCTAGACCACTTCCACTGATCAGTCATACTGCGTAACTTGTACGAAAAGGTTTCATGAGACAACTTTAAGAAAGATGTATATACTTTGTATTATTAAAAGGATTTAAGGCTTATACTTTAGAGAATGAGAAGGTAACTAATATTTACTGTTTTGCAGGAAGTAGAAATTGTGCCCAACAGTTTACAAGGTTTATGTCATCTAATTTACACAAAAATCCTATGAAATGCATATTACTGCCTGTGGGACCCTGGGTAGGCCCACGGATAATGAAAGGTGGCTTGGACCCTAATACTCTCCTCTTAAGATGGGCAGGAGTGGAGCCCCTCCCTCTTACCCCAAGCCCAGAACAGCCCACAGCTCAGGTTTCACTTTACTCAAGTCCCCAATTTTCTCCTACCCCAAGACCCTTACCAGAAATCACACGATCAGGTTTCCAGAGAGACACTATGCAAATTAGGTGATTTTCAGACCCCGAACTTCCTCCATCAGAAGATGACCCTTGCCCTACTACCCTGGCTGACCCTCCTCTCTTCAACCGCTTATAAGCCTGGCCCCCATGGACAGTAAAGGAGCTGCTACACTGATTGAGTCTCCTGGATGCTATCCCGTCCTACTCCTAGCCACTCCAGACCTGTTCCCCCAGACTTCGCTGATCCCTGCTTGCCAGTAGCCAATGGCGGCCAGGGACCTTGGAGACCCTGTCAATTGCCAAATTCATTTTATAGCTGATAAAATGCAAACTTAAGCTAATTTGTTCCAGGTCCACAGATAGATTTTGAATCTAGGAACTGACAACAGAAACTGTGACCTGTCATATTTTGCCCTTGACTTTTTAAAATGTTATAATGAAAAAATTAAAAAGGAAGTGTTAGTACTTATACATGCACATTAACTGTATTATATGTTTTATATATGGCTTAAGACTCTTCTTCACTCACAGACACAGGGGCAAAAAACGGCAGGGCACAGGTTAGTCAAGACCCAATCATACCCATTTCTGCATTCCAAAGATCTGTGCTGAGCTGAAGCTAAAAAGTGAGTCTCAACATATGGGGGACTAACCACCAGTTTTCTGACAGAAATATGAATTGAGAAACTAAGGAACATTCAATTAGCTAAGAGAGCAAGAAAAATAATGCATATAAGCATCTATTTAAAAGACAGAATGAAACAGCTATCGTGAGTCTTTTCCTTTGGCAAAACATTTAAATAATAATCCTAATAATGGTCATCATTTTAATACAAATATTCTTGCCACCTTTTCTTCTGGAAAAAAGAGTCCCTAAACTTGAGAGAAGTAAAATAATTAGCCAAGTGCCTTGTTGTGGTTAGGATCTGGAGTGTCCCCAAAAGCCTCATGTATTTTAATGGAACCATGTGATGTTGGTGGATTGGGGTTTGGTCTGGAGGGGTGGATTACAGTTAAGTTAGGGTCAACAGTGTGTAGTGGCCACACCTGGATGCAAGAGGGACTGGTTACTGGGCACAGACCTGAAAGGATACATAAGCTGCACCTGCCTTCCTGGAGGACGGGTGTTAGAAACGGCACATAGAAATCTCCCTGTCCAAACAAAGGATGGATTTGGGAGGCATGGACGACAGGGTATGAGGCTTTAATTTTCTTTTGCAAAAGGGTGTCCCCCCCACCACATGCAAGTGGAGAAGGAGATGACCAAGCATGGTCGGAGGGAGCTATATCCCTAGCTTGCAAGGCCCTCCCCCCGCCGTTTCCCATTGGCGGGATTCACAGTCTTCCCGGGAAGGTCTAAGACATTGGCTCAGGGCCACATTTATCACAATGTCACATCCTAATCCCTCATCCCTCCTTCCTGCCTCTGTCTGGTCACCTGATCGGGTATGGCACGAAAATGTAAAGATCCGCCATCTTGAACAATGTGCCACCTTTGCCGCTAGGTGACGCTCACACGGGAACTGGTCTCAACCAGCCTCAGCTTGTCTTCCTGTTTGTTTGGGGAAGCTGCCTTCACCTCTCTCTCTCTGCCATGTAATTTGATTGTTGCCAGCCGCCCCTGAATAGACTGTGACCTTCGAGACTGTGAGCTAAAATAAACCTTTCCTTTCCTAAGCTTGTCGGTGTCAGTTATTGAGTCGCAGCAATGAAGAAGTAACTAAGACAGAACTGCTTCCAGAGGAGTGCGATCATTGCTGTACTTTACCTGAAGATGTGGCTCAAAAGTCTTTGGAACTGGTTTGCAGAAGGAGTTTGGAAAAGTTTGGGGATGTAAGCTGGAGAAGCTTTGCAGTGCTCTAAGCCGAGCTTGAGGGGAGATTCTGGTCGGAGTTCAGAAGACCAGAACGCTGATAGAAGTGGATTGGAAAGGCCAGGCTACAGGAGTTTCAGATGGGAAGGAGGACTGTATCGGCAAGTGGCCTAAAGACTGTGTGTGCTATGCTCTGGGAAGAAGTCTGTTGGCATTTTGCCCTTGTCCAGAGACTTTGCCTGAAACTGAAATTAAGGCTGATGGATTGCTTACTTTGGTGGAGGAAATCTCAAGACAAACTGATGTTAAAACTGTTACATGGCTACTGTTTACGGCTTTTAGCCAGCTTTATAGTGAAAGACCGGAGACAATGGCAGAGAGAACAGATGTAAAAAGCTCACAGTCTGGAGTAGAAACGCATGTGATTGTTCAAGATACTAACATTAAACAGAGACCAAGAAGTTGGAATCAGGACTGTAGGAAGGAGGCCTTCACAGTGACACAGGAATCAGCAAGATCTCACCCTTTACCAATCAAAGGATGCAAAGGCAAAAGATCTTGCCCTGTGAAGAGTACCCCGGGACTCCCTGTAGGGCCAAAGATGGAAGTGTTTGCTGGAGTTCAGCTTCCTAGAGTTCAGCAGTCCAGGCACTCAGAAGCTGCTGCAATCATGGCACAAAGGAGCCAGATTACTGCTCAGGCCAGTGGCAGATCTTGGAGACGTCCATGCGGTCCCGGCTTTACAAGCCTGTAGAGCCCAAGAGTTGTGGGTTCATGGAGGCTTCCACCCAGGTTTCAGAGGAAGGCCTTGGAGGTCAAGCCGTGTGCCCCTGGGAGGGCAATGTGTGAAATTGTGAAGGAGAAGCCTAGGGTCCAGTGGAGAGCCCAAAAATTTGGAGAAGCCAGGAGCATGCATTGTCAGCTGAGAAACGCAGCAGGCCGTGAGTGGATCCAGCCCAAAGGAGAGAAGATCGAGGTTGCAGTCAGCAGCAATGCCACAGGGGTTGGACCACTCAGGCCCCTTGGAGTTCATGCCTCACCAGCATTTACCCCAGTTGCTGGACAAGGAGCTACAGGATTTAACACTTGCCCTACTGGATTTAGGAATTGTTCTGGTCCTATTGCCTTTTATTACCTTATTCCTCCCTTTTGGAATGGAATTTTTTACCCTGTGCCATTTTATGTTGGAAGTGCTTAACTCTTTGGTTTGAACAGGAGCTTACAGCTAAAAGTTTGTCTTATATCTCAGAGGAGACTATGGACTTGGAGTTCCTCTGGCAGTGCTGAAACTGTTAAGACTTTGGTGACTCTTGGAGAAGAACTAACTGCATCTTGCATGGGGAGAAGGACATGAGTCTTCCGGGGGCCAGGGGTGGAACGTTGTGGTTAGGATCTGGAGTGTCCCCCAAAAGTCTCATGTATTTTAATGGAACCATGTGATGTTGGTGGATTGGGGTCTGGTCTGGAGGGGGGACTACAGTTAAGTTAGGATTAACGGTGTGTAGTGGCCACACCTGGATGGAGGAGGGACTGGTTACTGGGCGCAGACCTGAAAGGATACATAAGGTGCACCTGCCTTCCTGGAGGACGGGGACTAGTCTCAACTAGCCTCAGCTTGTCTTCCTGTTTGTTCGGGGAAGCTGCCTCCACCTCTCTCTCTGCCATGTACTTTGATTGTTGCCGGCCACCCCTATATGGACTGTGACCTTCGAGACTGTGAGCTAGAATAAACCTTTCCTTTCCTAAGCTTGTGGGTCTCGGGTATTGAGTCACAGCAACGAAGAAGTAACTAAGATATGCCTCAAACCCAGTAAGAACAAACCTATGCTTGTTTTTTATTTATTTATTTATTGAGACAGAGTCTCACTCTGTAGTCCAGGCTGGTCCTGAACTATGTAGCCTGGACTGGCCTTGAACTTATGCAATCCTCCTGCCTCAGCCTTCCACATGCTGACATTACAGGTATGTACCACCACATCCAGTTTATGTGGTCCCCGGCACTCTACCCTTCTAGAACCGTGCCACCTATCTTACTATTTTCAAGAATGGAGAAAGAACCTGCTTTTTGCAAGAGAAAAAACAAACAACAAAAAACCACAAACCACACAAAACTAGACTATCAGTTCAGCTCTGCAAGCAATAGACGCATAGTGATGGATCCAGTCAAGAAGAGGTTAATACCTGGGCTCTGATGCCCAGGTACAGTGAGAGTAACAACTCCAAAAGAGCAAAAGGATATAGATAATGTCACCCAACATTTCATGAAACCATGTATCCACCTTTTGGGGTGTCCTCCAGAGAAAGAGGGACAGAGGGAATCTAAGACTTTACCAACCATTCTATGAAATGTCAGGGTGTAATGTATGCAGACTACTTTTAAAGGTTATTAAAAGCATTCCCATCTGACAGGCACAGGTAAATGTAGGTGATACATCCTTTTTTTAAGTTCTAGTATTCGGACACTGGAAAAAGCCATATATATATATATATATATACTTTTAGGCCCCATGCTTCCCTCTAGAAATGACAGCTCTACATGTGTGACAAAGTTTCTTTAGTTTCTCAAACGCCAAGCAAACACCTGCAGTAACATCCTATGAGGTGTCATATATACAAGATTAGAAAAAGGCAAGAAAAAACATGGCAGATAGTATGGTTCATTGACCGAGCCTGCTCAGTCAGTCAACGTGTACTCGAGTGGAAGAGTGAGGATTAAAAAAATAAAAAACATGGACTCTTGCAAGGGACACTGCAAAAGACACTTTATTTTTTAGTTTTTCCTCTTATACCGCCGTTGTTTACAGGCTTCCACATTTCCCCATCAATACTTGCTAAGAACAAAGGCAGACCAAGGTATGCTTCTACATTTCCCTATCAAAGCTTGCTAAGAACAAAGAGCAGGTCAAGGTGTGAGGAAGAACATCAGGTTTAGGCTTAAAGTACAGGTAGTAAATAATTCTTTGTAGGAAGGAACCCTGCTGAGGTCTGCAATGTTGACGCTCTCAGGCAGGCCCATGAGGGCCCCAACATCTCCCCCTTTTTATTTTTTAATTACAAGGCTTTCTCGGTGGAGACTGTGCCTGTCTTAGGTTGTTCCCCTTACAGTCAGGACTTACCCGTCATCAGACTACATGCAGCGTGGCATGTATCCTGTCTTGGGTTGCTCTAACTGTAGAGAGGTCTTACTCGTCTTTGACTACCAGCCTAATTACACACCAAAGTCAGGGGGTTTGCCACGTAGTTTAAGACCATGAATGTTAGCAGCCAGAGTTTGGAAACCTTCCATTCCACTGCGAACAATACAAGGAAGAATCAAGCATAAAATTAGTAACATTCCTCCCAGTACAATTAATCCATACAACATGCGGGAAAAATCTGGCCAGGAGGGAAACATACGTGTCAACTGATCAAGAATATCAGCAGCAGTCTGTGCTGCATCAATATTCAATGGTGTAGAATCCTTTAAATTCAAAATCTCTCTATGTAATTCTCATAAGTCTAGGGAAAATTTCTCATGACTTCAAATACTTTGCAAATGTTGCTGAACTTTTTCCCGCCCATGAGTGCTCTCATTATAAGCCTTAGAAATAACACAAATGCATTCAAAATGATCATGACATTGTAAATGAGACCTAACCTTCAACCCTTGAATTTGATCTCCCAAATAATTTGAAAGTTGAAAACAAAGCATCTAACTTTTGCTCTATCTTTAAATCAATATCTTCCTGAGTCCCTAAGGTCTGAGTAACATTTTTAGTCAAAACATTAACATATTGAGCTGTCTGAATCTCCTGAGTCAGGACAACAGCAACAGTAGCTGCAGTGGCAATGGCTGTAATTAAAGCAACAATTCCAGCAATAACTAGCCCGATGACTCTTTTTTGGCGACTCAATGCCTTTTTAAGTTCAAGCAATATCTGAAGTCCGGGATCAGAATACCATTCGTTACTAACATTTACAGGAAGCAGTACATAAGATGGTTGTTTTAAAAATCATTATCTTAGTCTTCCTAGGAAGGTTAATAATACAATTAGTCAAATTACAATTAATACAGGTAACATTGAATTGTCCATTATCTTGCCATATAATAGTCAAGTTGCCTACTAACAATACAAAGGGGGTGTCGATACAAACAATTACATTTCGTTTTTTAAGCATATTTGTAGGATAAGGTTCTATTTCAGCCATAGCCACCCCCAATTTCCAAATGTCCAATTGTCTCTGCCCAGAATCAGACCACCACCTTCCCACCGACAATGCGTGTTCTGTGACACTGGAGGGAGAAGTGGTGGAGGAAGAGGAAGATAAGTCCATTGGATTTGACCAGTCCAGGATATAGCGAGAAGTTCCAGTTGTGTTAGTCCGAACAGCCTTTTCACTTACACATCTCCGCCATGGAACAGTCTTACTAGAACATTTAGAAGCTCCGCAGGGATGAAAAGCCTGTGGATGTAGTTCAGAGCCTGTATGTTCCAGTCCTGTAGGAAGAGAGAGACGGGCTCCCCTTACTGCAGATGGGTAGGATGTTACGGGCTTCCCTTGTCTGGTGCTTAGAGTGACAGTGACACACCCGGAGACAGAGTCTTGCTTCACAAAACACAGAGGTATCCGTGTCCTATGCCTGTATAGCTGTACATTTTACTGACTTGTTACATACCACATGAAACAGGTGGAAAATCAAGCATTTTGATGTCATTAACAAAGACCACAACTTCTCCTTGCTCCCAAGTGGCAGGATGTAACAAAGGAGGGTCAGGAACAGAAGCCCAATGAGTTTTTTCCTCACTCCATGATATCAGAATCATCATCAGGCTCAGCAGCCACAGGAACTTGTTCAGCGGTCCAGACCAGTCATTTAGGAAGCCACCGCATATCATCTTCTTCCTGTGAAAGAACACAAACGTGCCCTCGTCCCCATGTAAGCATGGGGTCTGGTCCATTCCATTTTTTAGTCATTAGATCTTTCCAATGAACATAAATGCAGGATGCATATTAGTTTGAGGATGCCAAAACCTATCTGCTGCAGAATGTCCCTTAGCATCCAAATTTTAAAAAATTTAAGACAAAAAGAATGTGTGATAATCGATCATGTGGAGTCGGGGGGTATAACACCCCCTTTTTATTTTTTCTAATTGAGCTTCTAATGTTCCATGAGCACGTTTAATAATTTCTTGGCCCTGTGGGTTGTAGGGTATTTCAGTTTTATGGTTAATATCAAAAGACTGGCAAAAGGATTGAAAAAGCTTTACTTGTATAGCCAGTACCAGTATCAGTTTTAATATGTTTTGGAACACCCATAACAGCAAAAGCTTCTAAACAATGAGCAATTACATGTTTTTCAGCTTCACCAGTAGCCACAGATGCAAAAAAGAAATCCTGAAAACGTATCTATGCTAACATGTACATACCTTAAATGACCAAATTCAGAAATATGTGTGACATCCATTTGCTAAAGTTGATTAGGAAGGAGCCCATGAGGATTTACTCCCAAATGAGGCACAGTCAAAAACTTTGGACCTGCGTGACATTGTTTAATAATCTAACGAGCTGCTTCTCGAGTAATTTTAAACTGATGTCAAAGGCACCTACTATTTTGATGATGAATGGCATGTGATTGTTGTGCAAGATTTTCTGGAGAAAGTGTTACTGCAACTAAACGAGTCAATGCATCAGCACGAGCATTTCCTTCAGCCGAGGGTCCTGACAACTGAGAATGAGCTCCAAGGTGTCCTATATAATAAGGCAATCTCCGTCTTCTCATCCAGAGTTGGATTTCTAAAAATAACTGTAAAACATAAGAGTTAGTAGCATTTAATTGTTCTGTAGTTTCCAGCAAAGGAAGGGCACGAGCAATATATTGACTATCGTATGTAGATTAAAGCTTTGATCACATAGGGCAGAAAATACAGCAGCAACTGCTTTCAATTCAATAATTTGAGCCAAAGCAGGGGAACAATTTATAATGTTTTCCTTATTATTAATAATAAAACAAGCCTTTCCATTAGAAGAGCCATCCGTAAATACCAAAAGAGCATTTTCAATGCGCTTTTGCCTTACATTCATAGGAAATAAAAAGGAATGGGCTGTGGCAAATTGTAGTAATTTATCTTTAGGATAATGATTATCCTAATAACAAGCAAAGGCTACTGGCCAAATATCGGCAGTCTGCATTAACCAATCAATCTGTTTTTGAGTATAAGGCCCAATAAAATAATGAGGATCACATCTAAAGTATTTTCTGGACTCTAATCTAGATTTTTGTGCTATCATTGCCATAGCCTCATAGTAAGAAGTTATGCTCTTTTTAGGGGAAGCTGACAACTGTATCCACATTTATGGTTTATTTTGCCAGATAATCACAGTAGGTGTATATGTAGTGGGTAAAACACAAACACCCCAAGGTTTGGAATAATCAATATAGGTAATGGTTTGTTGTTCAATAGCTCGTTCTACCTCTGCTAGAGCCTGTCTTGCCTCAGCTGTTAGAAATCGAGGGAAATTAGGGCTGGAATGTCCTTGAGAGTAAACAAGGGCTTAAGATCACTCATGGTTAATTTTAAATAAGGATGCAGCCAATTAATGTCTCCTAATAATTTTTGAAAATCATTTAACGTTTTTAAATTATCCATATGCAATTGTATCTTTCGAGACTTAATTGTTTTGGGATAGAGGAGAAGCCCTCAATATTGATAAGGTGAACAATGTTGAATTTTTTTCTTGGGCCCTAATAAGGCCACATCTGGATGCAGCAAGGGATTAATTTTTATTATTTAAATTTTTTAGGCTTCAGGAATACAGCTTTAATTACAGTGGATTTGAGCCAAGATAGAGTCAACTATGTCCCAGATTCAGGGTGGCTCCCCACAGGTCCCCCTTCTTTATTATTTTTTGAGCCCGGTCATGGCATAGAGAGGCTGTGTCTGTCTTAGGTGATCCTTTACAAGCATGAGCCTTACCCGTCATTGGTCTAGTGATGTCTCACATCCCTGATCTGTCTTAGATTGGTCTCTGCCTTGAAGAGATCTTACCTGTCATTGACTGTCAGTCTCTAAGTGGAGGAGCAGGCTGTGAATTAAGACAGCCCTTCTGGGGGCCAGCTATTCATCGGAATAGCCTTGGTCCGCAAGTTCCAGGTGGTGATAATGAACCTGAAGGGACTTGGCTTGGACTGGGTCCACCTGTTGTTTTATAAAGTCATTCAGCTTTCTGAAGGCCCATGGTCCAAAGGACAGGAGCAAGAAACCTACAAAAGGTTCTAGCAGAGAGGGCAGAAGAGTAGTTAGCCAAGGGGAAGTTGAAAACCAGGACTGAAACCAACTTTGTTCTTGTTCTCTCTGCTTTTTTCAAGGCCCTCTCTAACTTTGGCCATAGAATATTTGACCACCCCAGAGTGGTCTATAAAACAACATTCTTCTTTTAAAGCAGCACAGAGACCTCCCTCCTGGAGGAGCAGCAGGTCTAAGCCTCTGCGGTTTTGGAGAACCACCTCCGCCAATGAAGAAAGGGATTTTTGCATATGGACAATGCCAGTTTCTAAATGTTCAATGTCTTCATCAATGGACAGACGAAGGTCTGAATAATGCTTACCGGAAAGAACAAGAGAGGTTATTCCCGTTCCAGCCCCAGCAGCCCCAAAGCCCAACAGAACTGGGAGTGTGAGGGCAGTGACAGGTTCTTGTTTGGTCCTTAAAGGCTACTGTTTTTAACAAGGGAAGGGAATGGGCAATATAAGCACTATCAGTATATAAGTTAAAAGGGGATGAAGGAAAAGCTCTAAATACTTCTAAAACAGCACAAAGCTCTACAATTTGAGTAGAAGAATATGAGGCTTGAAAGGCAACAGTTTTGTTTTGAGTTGTAAAGGCAGCCTTCCCGGAGGAAGAGCCGTCAGTAAATATCGTCAGTGCCTCAGGGAGAGGTTGGGGGCTAGTAATTTTACGGAACACAAAGGAATGGGTTTTAATAAATTGAATTAACTTATCAGAAGGATAATGATTATCTAACAAACCTGAAAAGGAGGCACAAGCAACAGGCCATTCGTTTGTATTTTGGAAAAGCCAATTTGTTTGGGACTTTGAATAGGGCTGAATAATAACATCAGGATCTTTTCCAAAATGTTGTCTGGCATGTTCTCTTCCAAGCATAATTAAATCAGAAACCAAGAAATAATAAGGGACAACAACCTTTTTAGGAGAGGAGGGGAGATGAATCCAAAGTAAGGGACCCTGATGTTGCCAAAAAACACCCAAAAGTCCCTGGAAAGGTTTATTATCTAACTTTAAAGTGAGCATGGGCTTTTGTGGAGAGATTTGTTGCATCCAGTATGCATCCGAGGACCCTAAAGGGGAATTACCGCGGGGAGATTGTGACACTGGCTGTCCAACTTTTAAAAGGGGAAGTAAAAGCGATTGAGCTATTCTTTGATTGGGCTGTATAGTTATAGGGTGTTCGAGGGAAGTAGCCATGACCTGAATTTGTCTTGTGTAGCTAATACCCCAGGATAAACAAAAAGCCCTTTAAAAGTCACAGACCCACGACCTAAAATTATGCCAAAAGTGTCTGGTGGCAATGGCCCTTGAACATTTGTGGGAAGAACCTGAACAGCCATCTCCGGCGTTGATATTGTATGGGAGGAGGAACAGCGGTCCAGTCCTGGGCGGAGGAACAGAGGTCCAGTCCTGCGCTTCCTGGCGTTGCTCTGAGGAGGGAACAAACATCTGAGCAGGGGGGACCGGAGGACCCTGTTCCCCGTGGGTCTCCGGGGATATCGGGGTCCGAGGCTGGCCCCGAGGGAAGTTTCCCTGACAGGTGGCAAGGGATTTCCCATGACATCAGTTTTGGAACGGCATTCGGCCGCCCAATGCTTCCCTCTCCTACAACGAGGGCAAACAGAGGTGGGAGGCGGCTTCTGAGCTGTTTGCTGAGAAGGCACTTTAGACTCCTGGGTGACGGGGACAGTTTCGTGCAAAATGTCCAGGCTGTCTACAATTAAAACAATGGCCCTTCGGGGAGGATGGAAAATAATTTCTTAGCGCTGCGCCAATGGCAAGACCCATGGAAAGATGGAAAGAGCGGAGCCAATTCCTGAACAGTAGTGAACGTACTCAGAAAGGGATTTGCCTCTACGAGGCCGGAGAATGTCCTGGCAAGCGGGATTAGCATTTTCAAAGGCTAAATATCTGATAAATTCAGAATTGGTCTCATTATCACCAAACAGGCTCGCCGCAGTTTCTGAGAGGCGATTGATGAAGTCACTGTAAGGTTCATCAGGGCCCTGGCGTAATGAAGACAGGGAGGCGGTGGGGGCCCCTTTTGAGGACAAACGGCGCCACGCTCTTAAGGCTGCTGTGGAGACGTGAGTTAAAAGCCCAAACGGAAAGTCTTTTTGCTGATCATCAGTATCATAAGGAGGGGCCCCTTTTAATTTTGGCAGGGTCCACTGTTGGGTGACTTCATTTTCAGCATTTCGTTGAGCCAAATCGCGGCAATTTGTATAAAATTCCGATTTCCAAAGCATAAAGTCACCACCAGACAAAGTGGAGCACGCCATATAATGCCAATCACTGGGAGTAAGATTAAGTTCTATAAGTGTTTCTAAAATGGTAATAGTAAACGGGGCAATAGGGTCCATAAGAATCAACAGCCTGTTTGAGTTCTTCTAGGCTCTTAAACCCCAGTCTTCTATATACTCTGAGTCTTCTTCCTTCTGCACCCCTTGCATCGCCCTCCGTCTCGGTCACGGGGAAAAAATCCAAAGAGACAACTGGAAGTATTAGTTGGAAGGAGAACACAAATGAGGAGGTCATGAAAAATTTTTACTTCTTCAATTTTCAAGGATAATTTTGCTGAATATAACAACCTAGGTTGATATTTGCTGTGTTTTAAAGCTTGAATGATCTTGCTCCTGGCTCTCCTAGCCTTCAAAGTTTGCCTTGAAAAATCTGCAGTAATTCGAATGGGTTTGCCTTGGTAGAATAATGTCTATTTTTTTTTTTGCTGTTTTTAATATTCTTCTTTATGTTGTATTTCTAAGGTTTTGATGATATGTTGTGGTGAGTCTCACTGTAGTTATTTGGTGTTCTACAAGCTTCTTACACCTAATAGTTAATTTCTTTTCCTAGATTAGGGAAATTTTCTTGCAGTATTGCAATGAATAAATTCTTTATACCTTTTGTGCTATCTTCTGCTCTTTCTGCCACACTCATAATTCTGAGATTGGTTCTCTTTGCATCTATCAGCTGCTGTATCTATGCTCATTTCTAACTTTGGAGTTGTGCCTAATTATATCATTTGTTTCCTCAGCCTTGTCTGCAAGGTCTGAAATTCTGTCCTCACAATATTCTAGTCATCTTCTCGTGCTGTCACATGTATTTTTTATATCCTCAATTTCATCTAGATTTCATTTTAGTTTTTCCACCTCTCTGTCAAGATCTTTCTTCATATCTTGCATTTCCTTATTTACCTCTTTCAACTTTTTATTTGTGGCTTCAATATGCTCAGTGAGCTTTGTCTCCGATTTGCTTAGTAAGATCCTCTTTAAGTCTGCTGATCATTGCTTGCATTTCTTTGAGAATATCTTGTTTGAACTGGTTGTTGGACTCATTTATTTGCTTTTTGACTTCTTTCCCTCTGAATTCCACTGTTTCAGGGCCCATGACATTAGTTTATTGAGTCTCAGTCATCTCTGTGGTGCCCTGTTGCCCTGTCTTCTTCCCATGTTTCTGGTGTTGAGGGACTTCACCTTAGAGGCTTAGTTGAGAGGTTTCTTTGAACAGCTATGACACTGTGTGGTAGGGAATGGTGTGTGATGAGGAGCTACAGTTCCTCTTGGTTCTTTTCTGGGAGTAGGCAGTGAGGGAGGACCTAACTGTTGAATGGCTTCTGAGGTGTCTCATTCACCTCTAACACCCTCAGCAAAGCTCTCCACCTGTCCTGGCTTCCCTGCCTCAAGGGCAGGGCTCTCTACCCTTTGAGGTGCTCTCACTACACTGACCCATTCAAGAAGTTGGGGCAGCCTTTTTTCTTCTCTCTGCTACTGTCTCTTGCACCAGTTTCTTCCTAGGTGCTGTTTAAGGGTGACCCCAAAAGCTCTGTTGTGCTCTTCTGAGTGATCAGTTCAGTCTTGGGCTTTTTTTTTGTTGTTGTTTGTTTGTTTTTTTAAATGGCTTCAGCTTCTGTCATTGCCCATTATGGCTGTGGAGGGCTGCTTCTGATCTCAGCTCCAGGAGGCTTTTTCTACGGGGAGCTCACGTTGAGTTTGTAGGATGTACTACTTGCAAGTTGGTTTTTCGGATGCTGGGGCTACCAGCTGAGCTGCTAATAATTCTCACTTATCCCAGATTCACTCTTACCTCAGTCTAAGGTTTTGTACTCCGAGCTTTCCTTTGTCTGGAGTCAGTGGATGCCAGCAAGTCAGGACCGTACAGTCAGCTGCCACTTTTTTCTCCACTTCGATATTTCAGGATTTCTGACCTTCCCATGACCTCCTGTCAGTTGTTGGGGCACTCGTTCCTCTTCAGCTTGGTTAGATGTTCTGGACTCCATGTGGGCTTTCCTCTGACTGCAGATACCCGTGGCTCCAAGATCTTTGCAGCTGGCTTGGGGTTGCTTCCTACGCTGCTGGTATTTTTTTTTCTCTGCTTTTGATGTTCCTTTGGGATATCTGACCTTCCCCTGACCTCTTTTCAATTGTTGGGATGCTCCTCCATGTCCTAGCTACACTGAACAGGCATGTTATGACTATATAAATTCTCAGCTTTTTAAGTGGCTCACTAAGGAGAAATTGTGTAGCTTTCTTATTTGGCTGCCATCTTGACCCAAAACCCAAAATTTATCTTTCAACTTCATGAAACACTTTGAGAAGCATTGGTGGTAGCTATTCTCTGAAGTACTGATAAAATTCTGCTGTGAAATCACTCAGTCCTGTCCTTTTCTTTGTTGGTGAGGTTTTATTACTACCTCATTTCCCATGTTTGTTATGGGTCCATGTTGGTTTTTATGTCTTCTTGGTTCAATTTTGATATTTTAATTTTCAATTTCATTGATTTCTGCTCTGATTTTTATAATTTCTTCTACTGCTTTTTGATTTAGAATGTATTTGATTCTCTAGGACCTGGAGGTGCATCATTAAATTTTCAGTTGGTATTGCTCTATTTTTTTCCAATGAGTGCACTTATAGCTGTGAGTTTCCCTCTTAGGACTGCTTTCATTGTGTCCCAGAGGTTCTGATAGGATTTGCTTTTCTTTTTAAATAATGGCTATTGTTTTTATTTTTCCCCCACTATTTTTATTAATGTACAAATGCAATACATAGTACTTACAATGAGTTTGGGTGCTTCATACATCTATGTATCACATCAACTTTACAATCCCTTCCCATTTTCTACCCTCCCACACCCTCCCTATCCCTTCCTTCAACTCCGGCTATCACTTCCTCCTCAATTCTTTGAAATATTTGAGAAAACACTCAGGGTTAACAATATTTACATATTTATGAAGGCTTAACAATGTTTACATAACATACGTAAGATGGCACAACAATGCTTACATAAGACAGCTTTTAAGTCAGGGTGTTGCTCTATAGCCCAGGCTGGCCTTGGACTCATGGCAATCCTCCCCCGAGTGTTGGGATTACAGGCATGTGTTACCACACCCAGCTTCCCAAGTGTTGGGATTACAGGTGTGTGTTACCACACCCAGTTTATGTGGTAATAGCCTATATTTACCTGAATTTTTCTTTTGGATTACAAATATGGGAGTATTGTAAGGACTCATGGAAGGTTCTGTATGACCTAAGTTGAGCTGTTCATCAATTAGCTCCTTTAAATGTAACAACTTAGCCTGGCTTATAGGCCACTGTTCAACCCGTATGGGTGTGTCCATTGTCCATTGTAATTTAATAGGACACACCTTAAAGTCGCCAGGAAGGGTGTATTTGTTGTAAGGAACAGTGGCCCTTAAAATTGGGGGTGCTCTCGAAAGCATGCAGTTAGCAAGTTGGTCCTCAAACCTGTCACAATAAAAGTAGTGATTATTGCTCCAGCACTTGCGAGAATATCCCTGCCAATTAAGTTTTGAGAGAGATCAGCCACTATCAGGGGCTGTGTTAACCCCTTGTTACCATCAGTATCTTTCCAAATGACAGGGCCTTTTAAGGACTTGGTATCAGTTAGCCCACACATGCCAGTGACCTGTGGGCCAGGAACTGTCTCCCAGTCTAGGGGATTATCTTCCTCTCTTAACAAGGTAACATCAGCACCAGTGTCAGCAATACCTCTAAAAATCTTTTTGTTAATTTTGATTTGAATATGTGGCTTAATTTGGGGACCCATGGGAATGGTCCAAAAGACCGCAGGCTGTTTTATGTCCATTTGATTTGAAAAGGAGTGTTCCTCCCTTGGGGTCGGGACAGCACCCCACAAGCCGTTTACAGTCTCTCATCCAATGAAACCCCTTATTGCAGCGGGGACAAACAGTTGAGGGGTGCCCTTTAGAGTCAGTGGGAACAGAAGGTAACTGAGGGCAGTTTCTTTTAAGGTGGCCCAGTTGGCCGCAATGCCAGCAGAGAGCAGCAGTAGGCCGGGGTACAGTGGCCTGACTGTGCAGTAAGTCTGTCTTAAGCGCTGGCTGAAGCGCCGCCGCCAAAGCGGAGGCCATTAAAGAGTCCTCAAAGGTGGCTGTGCCAAGATCTTGGGCAGCTACAATCCAATCTTCTAAAGGTTTGTTTTTAACAGGCGCAACGGCAGCTTTATGTTCTTTGCTAAGACCTTCCCAGACTAGTTCTTTAATTAAAATGGCCAGGGCAGTCTGATCTGTAATTTTGTTTTCAACAGCTTTGGTGACCCTGTCTATAAACTGAGCGAGATCTTCTATAGCCTTTTGTTTAAGGCCTTGCAGAGACTGAGATCCACCCTCTGCAGGGAGTTTGCGCCATGCCTTAAGGGCTCACATGCCGACCTGGTCAAAGTAAGAACCTGTGATCGTGGCTTATATTTGGGGGTCACTGAAATGGCCTTCACCCTGTAAAACTTCTTTGCCCCAGAAGGGTGCATTGTTTATTCTATTTCTCTCAGCTTGTTGTTCACATTCATTATAGAAAAAGGCCTTCCATTTAAGATAGGAGGAGGGGAGGGCAGTTTAATTCAATGAAAATAGATTCCAGCAGTTGTTCAGCAAATGCCCCTCTAGGCCCATCTTTCTTAACAGCCTATTTAAAGTTTTTAAGAGTATCCACATTGTGAGGATACCATTGCAAAGGCCTCTGCTGGGTGGGGTTGACATTGATTGGAAAGGCCTGGAGAAGGAGCTGTGGGCAAGTTCGGCCTATTAGAATTGCAATAACCTGCTGCAGGGTGTGGTGGGGGCGCCTGGAGCTCAGGAAATGGAGGTGGCTGAGGGGGGAGTAGGGGTGATGCTGAAGCAGCAAATGTGGGCAAAGGAGCCGAGATAGATTCAGGGGCATACGGCTGAGGAGCAAAAGGAGGAGGAGCAAGAGGAGAAAGAGCAGCTTTGTCGTCATCGCTTTTATGGGCAGCCTCAGTTACCAAGGAGCCCTCACCCTTAGATTTGTTGAAACTCCCTGAGAACAGGATATTTCCCATGATGACAAGGGGGTCCGATCCCGCACTCACCTGATCGCCTCAGGTCTCTCCGATTGCCTCAGGTCCCTGTTCGGGCACCAAATGTAGGGGTCTCCATCCCGTGGGGACCCCTGGAACAGCCGAGGAGGAATCAGATGACAGAGTAACACTCTGGGGAGTTGATTCAGTTTTCACCGTCTCCTGTTTATTCAGGGAAGTACAAGGGTTTAAGTAGACTGAGGTAGTTATATTGGGCCAATCAGCAAGGCCTTAACCAGCGTAGGGTCACCTAGGGGGAGGGAAGGAGTAGAGGTGGGAGGATGCAATAAGGAGCAGTTCCAGGGTTTAAGCAGAACACCACCTGGCTTAACTTACAAGCAGTAACATTTGTTCATGGGAAGGAAGGAACTCGGCCAAGGTCAGTGATGCTGAGGCTCTCGGGCCCTGAAGACACCAACAGATTTGATTTTGATACATGGTGACAGGTGTGTGTGTAGATGCATTCTTCTGTGTTTGGACAGCCAATTCTCCCAGCAACATTTATTGAAGTGGCTCTTCTTTTAATGTGTGTTTTTGGACCCTTTCTAAAAAATCAGGGAGTTGAGGTTGTCTCTGCTGCCTTGGTTTTCTGTTCCATTGGTCAATCTGTCTGTTTTTGCCAGTATAATATAGTTTTTTTAAAAAATCACTGTTGCTTTGAAACATAACTCGATGTGTGGAATCATAATGCCACCTGCTTATTTCTTGTTACTTAAGATTGCTTTGGCTATTCTGGATCTCTTGATTCCATATGAATTTAATGATTTTTTTTTAGGTTCTGTGAAAAAAAAGTTCTTGGCATGTGGATAGAAGTTGAATTGACTCTATATATCAGTTTTGGCAGTATAGCCATTTTGCCAATAGTAATTCTATCTATCTTTGCATTTTTTAGTGTCCTCTTCAGCTTTTTCTGCATAATATAATTTTCTTTGCAGAGGTCCTTCTTTTCCTTGAGAGGCTGTTGAGAATGGGTTATTCTTCTCAGCTCTTTCTCAGTGAGTTCCTTTACACTGTTGACTTTTGGTGTTAATTTTGTAACCTGCAATTTGGCTGAATTTGTTCATTAATTCTCAAGTTTTATGGTGGAGTTTTTGGGATCTTTTATGTATAGAATTATGTCATCTGCAAATGTAATTTGACTTCTTCCATTCCAATATATACTCTCTTCATTTCACTCTCTTGCCTAATCATCCTGGCTAGGTTTTAAGGGCTACATTGAATAGAAGTAATGAGAGAAGATAGTTTTGTCTTGTTCCTGATTTAAGAGGGAATGCTTTCAGTTTCTAATCACTTACTATGATATTTGCATAGATGGCATATATGACTTCTATCATTTTGAGTTTTTTTAAAATCATGAATAGATGTTGGATTTTGTCAAAGGTCTTTTCTGCATCAACTGAGATGATCATCCTGATTTTCCTTCTTGCTCTTATTAATGTGGTATATTACACTAATTGATTTAAGTGTGTTAAATCAACTCTACATCCCAGGAATAAGTTGATCATGGTGTATGATCTTTTTAATAACCTGCTAGATCCTATTTGCTAGTATCTTACTGAGAAGTTTTGCACCTATTATTGAGATTAGTCTATAATTTTGTTTCCTGGGTAAGTGTCTGATTTTGGTATCAGGCTCTTCTAGCTTCCAAAAATGAGTTTGGCAATGTTCCTTCTTTTTCAGTTTCATGGAACAGTTTGAGAAGCATAGGTATTAGTTCCTCTCTGAAGTACTCATACAATTTTGTTGTGAAACTGTCCAGTCTTGGACTTTACTTGTAGGTAGAGACTTTATTGCTGCCTCAATATTCATGTTTGTTATGGGTCTATTTGGGGTTTTTATGTCTTCTTGGTTCAGTTTTGGTACTTTGTATGTGTCTAGAAGTTTATCCATTGTCTCCAAGTTCTCCAATTTGTTGGAGTGTAAGTTTTCGAAATAGTTCTTTATGATTTTCTGAATTTCAGCAGTGGCTGTTGTGATTTCACCCTTTTTATGTCTAATTCTATCGATATGGGGGTTTTGCTTCCTTTTTGTGAGTTTAGCTAGAGGTTTATCAATTTTGTTAATTCTTTCAAAGTACCAGATCTTTACTTGCTATCTTTTTTGTTCCAATTTAATTGATTTTTTCTCTGATCTTCATAGTTTCTTTTCTTTTACTGCTTTTGATTTAGATTATTCTTGATTCTCTAGGACCTTAAGGTGCATCATTAACTTGTTTATTTGAGATTACTCTGGTTTTGTTTTGGTTTTTGATGTGTGCATTTATAGCTACGAATTTCCCTCTTAGGACTGATTTCATTGCATCCCATATGTTCTGGTATGATGTGCTTCCTTCACCATTTAGCTCTAGGAAGTTTTTGACTTCTTCTCTGACTTTGTCTCTGACCAGTTGTTTGTTCCATAATAAGTTATTTAATTTCCATGCAGTTGGTCTTCCTGTCTCTGTCTAAAATTCCTTTAAGTACTTTTATTCAGTGCCAGTCTAGTGGTTATGAATTTCTTTAGGTTTTTCTTGTAATGAAAAGTTTTAACTTATTCCTCTGTTTTGGAGGATTGTTTTGCTGGACACAACAGTCCTGATTGACACTTACGCTCTCTTAGTACTTGGATGATTTTGTTCCATGATCTACTGGCCTTTAGAGTCTGTGTTGACAAGTCTGAAGAAATTCTGACGGCTTTGTCTTCATGTGTTGTTTTATGCTTTTCTCTTGCAACTTCTAATATTCTCTCTTTGTGTTGAGTCTTTGGAATTTAATTATAATGTTTGCAGGGAGGTTCTCTTCTGGTCAGAGTTATTTAGAGTTCCATATGCATCCAGAAGCTCAAAGTTCATTTCTTTTTTTCCCCACATTTGGTACTAAGACAACAATCATATGGTAGATTATAGATTACAGGTGTGTTGTGGTTGAGGCGCCATGCTCTAGATTACAATTGTGTGACACATTACTGAGCATGTGACCTGGAATGAGAATCACTGGAACAGGACCTGGAAGAGTATATGCTAGTTCCACCTTTCCTACCTCACTTGGCTTCTTGTATGCCATGCTATGACCAGCTTCCTCTTGATGGGCCACCACCAATCACTTCCACCACTGCCAGCTGCCCATGAATAGACTCTGAAAGCTTCTAAAATTGTGAATTAAATAAATCTTTCCTCTCTACAGTTATGCATGTTGGGTATTCTGTCCCAGCAATGAGAAAGTAACTAAGACAATCACCAACTTTGACCGTTATATCTACTGTGTGAATGTAGTGATGTTGCTCTAGTTCCCAATTTTTAGGTGAAAAATTGAAAATGAAGAAAGTTAAATTTCTTGTTCAAGATAACAGGAATAAATGGCACATCCAGATATTTAAACCTGTTCCTAAGATTAACCTATTAAAGAAAAAAATACATAATGTTGATACATGGGACTAGAAACATGAAATCTTTTCATCATGTAAGGAAGTGTGAGACCCTGACTAAGCTGAGGGATAAGGAAAGGTAGAATGTGTCTCAGACCCCAACAATCTCATTTTGAGAGTGACAGGAATGGAGCCCCTTCCTCTTATCCCAGGCCCAGGAAGACTCACGGCTCAGGTTTCATTCTACTCAAATCCCCAGTTTTCCCCTACCCCAAGACCCTTACCAGACATCATGTGATCAGGTTTCAAAAGACCTGCCATGCAAATTAGGCAACTTTCAGACCCCAAAATTCCTCCAATCAGTGACCAACCCTTACCCTTACATCCCTGGCTGACCTTCCTCCCTTAAACTGCTTATAAGCCTGGCCCCCACGGACAGTAAATGAGTTGTTAACACTATTCAGACTCCTGGGTGCTATTCCGTCATACAGCCTCTTGAGACTCTGCTCCCCAGATTTTGCTAACTCCTGATTGCCAGTGGTCTACAGTGCCCAGGGATCCCAGAGACCCCAATAAGGGAACTCTATTGATTGATAGCCCCTGTGAAGAGGAACTGAGGATGAACAGGTAGAGGAAAGACTCCAGAATAACTTCTTGGGGACAATTAATAGAATGAGGTGATAGAATCATGAGTCATGTGAGCATAGTCTTCAGGGAAAATGCTGGGGTTGCAGGTATAGGAGAAATTACATGAGAAGTGAGTAGGGTTGATTTGGGGATCTCTGAGTTTGACTTCTAGAGTTCAACCCAGCTTTATTTCTGTCTCTGACCCCTTTCACATCACTCTGGGATCTATCATTTATCTTTTAGATTCTGGCCTCCCAGTGACCCCAGTGATAAACAGTGAGCACTGCAATGAGCTACATTGTCATAGTGATGACAATTGGGCTGGAGTGATGTCCATTGTCATACTGAAGAGCAGTCAGTTTGTGAGATATGAAGATGTACTTATGAATCAAACATTCTCATGAACATGTGGTTGAACTGGCATAGCCAATATATTCATGTTTATCTACTAAAATTTTTATTCATAGAATTGTTGGGTAGGTAGTCAATCATGTCACCTATGAAAAAAATTACTTATGTACTTGTTTATTCATTTGCTCATCATAAAACAAGCATTTATTTGGCATTTTTCTTGTTTCAAAGACTCTACTATAGACTCTGTTTCACACATGGAAGACACACGAGCATTTCTCCAAATTACTGCTTGAGTGATAAAGGTTCATCTACTGATTCAATTATATAAAGTGGTTCCTTCACCTGTTTTTCTCTTTTCCCTTTTTCCTTTCTTGATGCATAATTGACAAATAAAATTGACAAATAAAACTGACTTCTCTATGGTCATCCAAAATGAGAAGAAAAGGAGACATGCTGGGACCTCTAGTGCTGCAGATCTATGGCCAAACGGGACAAGATAAAAGACATCACTTGCAAACCTGGTATTCATTCCATATGGAAGCAATTGTTGTTCCATGATCATAATGAGCTCTTGTCTTAGACTCAACTTTACCTCTTGCCTTCATTTAGATATGCTATTCCTCAAACTTGTGCATAAGAATAGTTTTTGAAGATTTGTTTTCCTTTTATAATATCAGAAACTAATTTCATTCCTGATTGTTGATTATGACCTCAGCATTAATTAACCAGTTGTCTATGCAACTTAAGATCTCTCTCTGTGGAACAGTTAAGGATTTCAAAACATTTACATACTAAAATAAGCTGATGTTTGAGGCAGAAGCATTTTCTTTTCACTCAGTCACCATGTGTAACATGTGTTATCGTTTTATCCACAACTTCTTTGGGATAGGTTAGTTTTACTGAAGCAGGAGCATGGTATAGAATGTGCAGGCTCAGGGGGCCTTGCCTACGTATTTACTAAAAGCCTCTGCCACAGCACAAATATTCCAAAAACAGTAACACCTTCCTTCTTGGCAGATAGAGATACACACCTAGCAAACAGGACTATTGATCTCATTATCTCCTAGACACTACTTGCTTGTCTTGGCTATTGATCACTGCCACTCTAGATCAGTAATTTTTATACTAAGATGTTAAGTCAGTAGAAAAAAGTAGCACTGGGAGTTATTTGACTTCCAATTCTTTGGGCAATAGCTCCAAACTTTCTCTTTATTGAGATGACTGACATATAACTGAAAATTACTTTTAAAAAAAATTATGTATTATTGAAATAAAAGACAATGGAAGCTACTACTTTTATTTTACCCACACATACAATAACAAGCAGCCCCCCTCAGGCATTAGGAAAGCCACATCTATCTGCAACAGGTAGTGATGTGTGCCAGATTCCCTTTCTCCTGCTAGAGTCATGCCAGGTAAGATCACCAGATTGGGAGAGGTATTGGAATTATTTAATGTAGACATCAGGGTTTGTTGCAAAACACTCCAGTTGTTTTATGTTAGAAAAAAGAAAAGGAAAAAGAGTCCTACTATGAAGAGTGTATGGATGGCTGCTTAGGAGGAGAAGTTGGAGAGAGACAGAAGAAAGAAGAGAGAGGACAAAAGGAGGAAGAAGGTGTGAAGCCAGGGAACAGGACTGGTCCAGCCAGTTCCAGGCCAATTTTTTGGCCAGAGTAGGGGTGGGAGGTGCTGCACTAGTGGCAAAAGGCTGAAGCTTTTGTGAGGTTGCATCCTGTCACCCTCAGTTACAGGGCTGAGGTGTTTTAGGCCTGGTGCTCCAGGGTCCAGAGCAGCCTACTAGGAGGTCTTGGGAGTGAGAGGTGCCGGGGATAAAGTTTGGCCTTAGATTGCATTAAGTTACACAGTACAGAGCAGTGGGAGGATAGTTGGGTTTTGTTCAGAATGTAGGAATAAGATTCCAAGGAGAGAACAGGATCCACAGATGGAGGGAGACAGGCCACAGGGGGAATCAAGGGGATTTTTTTTAAAGTTAGAGAGATGTGAACATGGACGATGTTCTCCATACTGGCTACATCTCAGAGGGGGATTGGTTGAGGGACTCCCTGGACTCTAGAGGAAGTGTGAGGGGGACTGGGAAGAGCAGGAGTGGGGTGAGATGGTTTTGAGGGGAGAGTGAAAGGTCAGAAGAAATTGAGAAGGAGGGTAAGGGAGAAAGGAGACAGAGACAGGGCTCAGAGCGGGGCTTAGAGAAGGCTTGGACATAGGGAATGTCTTTCCATTTACTTAGGTATTGGTTATACAGATTGTAGATAATATTGGGGTTGAATGTTTTGGTTTTGGCCAAATAGATCTGTTATCTGGGGTGTACTGGGGCCAGATGACAATGGAGAAGAAAATTAGCCACTGGAGTTTCAGATCTGAGGTCAAGTGGAGTGACTTTAAGTTAGCCAGGAGACACCCTAAAGAGGTGTCTGAGAATTTCGGAATGGGCCATTCCTATGGTGGTGAGAAGGGAAAAGGAGGGAATGGGGAGGAGGGACATAAGAAGTGGAGCACAGGGCATCTTCTGAGTCTCACATTCTTGTGGAGTGAGCATGAGAGTGTGCCCAGGGAGAATTGTCACCCATCTCTGAAGTCTCTAAGATTATTCTTGCTGAGAGAATAATCACTAAGAGGATACCCGACCTGGCACCTGGATTTCAATCTAGGTTGTTCTTATTGAGAGAACCATTAGAGGGAGGGACTCACCATGGGAACTGGAAATCCACGAAGACAAAAGGTGGGTGTTGTATGTGAGAAGCGCCACAGATACGGAAGAGAGAGCCTATCTGTGAACAGGCACCTGGAATCAAGACCCCAGCAAGGCAGCTTGAATCCCCGAAGGGACAGCAAGGCCTATGGTAGAGGGGACTTGATCTGAGTCACGACACCATCATGCTAGAGTCGGATGCAACAAAGCCCATGGGAGACAGAGTCTCAGTCCAAGACAGGCTTGTTGACAGTGCACACTGTTAGGCTGCCCCCGAAAGGGGTGCAGCAGCCTGACTGACAAGGGTGAGGCCTTATTTGGGAAGTTGTTAGTCCTTGGCCTTGTTAGTGACAGGAGCAAAGATGTGCTGTTCAAAGGTAAAGGAAAGTGACAGGAGAAAAGGTACAGGGAAGGGTACAAAGGTGCTTATGTCAAGGTCTAACAGAGTTGTACACCTCTAATCCTAGCACTCACGAGACTGAAGCAGCAAGCTTTTGAGTTCTAGGCAGCCAGGCTATGCAGTGAGTCCCTGTATAAAAAAAAAAAAAGCCATATAACATGGTTTCTAAAATGAAAATGTAATGCATTGATATGAAATGAAAATTTAATTCTCTATGCCCAATGTAATATAGAGCTCTGAAAATACTGATCTGTTCTTAAAAGTATTTATAACACTTGACGTAAAAGAACAAAGATTGTGTTATATCAAAATAATTTCTTGTTCTTATTGTTAGACATTTAACAACTTATAGTACTGAATCTTGATGGAATTAGGGTTCAAATATTGTATTTGAAGGATTATTTTGTGGTCTGATTTAATGAACAATTATTATTTTAGTTTATTATAACAATAGATTTACTACTCTATTTAACTGGGAGAGGAAGTGTGTATGTATTTTAAAGCTAAACATACATACTGCGAGTCTAAGCTGTGTCCAAATATTGTTCAAAAATTGATAGATTAAAAATACACACCTTTAATATAAGCAAAATAACCAATATGTACTCACTTTGATATAATACATGTAACATCAAAATCTTGAACATATAAAAATTTGGATACAATTTTTGATGTTTTGTTTTTTATATTCAGCACTATTTTTAAGCCAATGGGGGAGCATTCTTATTATTGAAAGCTGGTCTGTACCTGTCTTAGGTAGACCTGGTGAAAGATTCTAAATTTACCCTCAAAAGTAGAAATTATTTTATATTACATATATCTTTACACGATACATATAGTGTATCCATAAAGTTAGTTGTTGCTGAATTCTTAGTGTATCAGATACATTTGTTTCTCAAGTGCACACAACTTCTAGAATATAATGTTTAGAGGCAGATACTTTACCTTATTGGTGTCTTTTAAACTAGAAAATTTAATAGTGACAGCCTTTTGGGGCTTATGGTATCAAAACAGACTTGTGTCTTTGGAGGGAGTGCAAGGAGAACTTAATGCTCCTGATACAACCATATCAGACTTAACTTTTGTTCTACAAGACTGTGCAATGAAAGGAATCAAAAGTTCTTAACTGTTGCTGAGCTCATCTCAATTCTAACTCAAGTGCTCTCTTTTTCACCTGCAAGTTTGATTCGTTATTAAAGTATTTGTATTCACATTAATATAAAGGACTTCAACAAGGGTTCTTGGATACAGGTTTCTAACATGCTAGACTTAGTCATTGGTTTGGGATTATTACACTAACTTGTCTGGTTTTGCTACTTAATTTTCTTTCACATTTTTCTTATAAAATTTGTAATTCTTCATTGTTAATATTCTGCTAAATCATAACTCCTAATATACAACCTAAACTGTATTTTGAGAAGATAACCACCACCTGAAGGACAGCCAGGACACAACACTGACTCCCAGTAGAAACACTGACCCCTATTCCATAAACTGGTCTCTGGTTTCACTTTATATTTCAAGTTACCCCCACTATCTGGAAAAATTACAGTAATTGGGATTGGACTCAATACTTCCACTTCAAGACTGGAAAAAATTGATCTTCTGGGTGGGTGACAAATGAGATTTGGAGACAAAAGAAAATAGACAAAGGAGCTAAGAGGGCAGTCAATATTTTGACCCTTGTTCTCTGGTCAGCTAGGATCCAATAGTGGTCCATGACAGGATCCATGACTCTGATGAATCATCTAAACTCCTGATAAGAGCCATGAGTACCCCAGACAACAGAAAGTAATCAATGTGTATTATACATAGCAAAAGATATTGGAAAGAGGAGTGCCCTCAGGGTTTCCAAAGGAAACCACATGGTCAATAAGACCCTGAATCTTCCTGACAAATGACATAACTTGGAGAGAAGCCAAGAACCAAGGCCCTTAGTGAGGATCTGAAAGCTTTGACATACTTAAGAGTATTAAAAAAAAAACAGAAAAAGATTAGGAAGACAGTGAAGCAGAAGAGGAGGCTTGGGGGTGAATGGCAGCTTGGGATCAGAAGCCCAGCTAGCATCCCCTCAACAAGAGGCCCTTCATCGGTACACACCGTCATCTTCCAAGAACTCCCATGCAGACTTTCGACTTAGTCCATGTCATCTTTCAAAATGTAGCCAAGAGTTACCTTCCTAAAGTACACCTAGAGCGTCATAACACCTTAGCTCCAGTCACTTGCATCCAAAAGACAGGTTGGTTTATTCAAGGTTGGATGGCATACTGCTTGATAGTATTATGCACTTTTATGGTCCTTTCATAGATACACATTATGAAGAAGGACAGTCAATTGTGTACTAACATTTCAAGGTTGCAACCTTCCAAATGGTGATGGAGAATTTTATCACTTACGTTGGGTTACCCCTAGGGTGAAATTCATGGGTGAAGTCCACCTTTGTAGCTTTGAGCTTGTCCTCCAGTTGAAGAGTGCTTACTATGGAAGATGAGCGGAATCTGACATGTAGGTGGTAACCACAACAGCTGGGCTCTGGAGTTGAAAATTGAGAAAATAAAAAAGGCATTGTTAAAGTTTGTTGCTGTTCTGTAAAAAGAAAAAGAACAACTTTAAGAACAAATTGGAAGAATGGAAAAGAGAACTTAGCCTTGAGAAAGAAAGACCTGAGGAACTGCAAGCAGAGCTAATGGGTCTCATGGAAGCACCACAAAGCCTGAACATGGCAAATAAAGAGCCAAACAGTGATGCTACATCCAAAGCTCTCCAGCTCTAATAGGATATTTTGGCAGTGACACATAAAGTGACTGAAAACTGAATTAGATGGCTTAAAGGATAAACTCAGGAAGGCACAATGTGAAAGAGACAACTTGAGTGTCAGTCAAAAGCGGAAAAGGGTGAGAAGAAACTTTCTAAGGGTGCATTTGAAGAATCCAGAAATAGAAAATACCAAGCTGTGTCTGAGGTCGAGGCCATATATGTTTCCTTGAATTGGATTAGCTGCTCTAGAAAATTAATCAAACTTTAGGAAGTGCTGTGGAAATCCTGACTTACAGTGGGTCTGAAGCTCTGGTAAAACCACCTGGAACTTTTTGTGATTAGAATCTAAAAAGGGAGCAACTAAGGGACTGAGCCCTTGACCTCTGAGGTTTGATGGTGTCACTAGTGAGGAAGTATTAGAGTTGAACTGAACTTAGGTCCATGAAGAATCAACTACTTGATTCTTTTAACCCTATGAATATTCAATTCTTCTGTTCACTCATTTTTTAGATGTTCTCTCTATTAAGGATAAACCTGCCACCGTCTTCTCTGTTGTGGTTGTTCCCTGTTTCCCTATCCAGCAGACCTTTGATAAGTCTTTGTAGTAATGATTTGGTTGTTATAAATTTCTTCAAGGATTCTTTGTTATGATAGTTTTTATTTCATTGTTGATTTTAAATGATATTTTTGCTAGCTACTGTCTTGGTTGACAGTTGCTATCTTTTAGGTCTTGAAGACTTTACTCCAGGCTCTTCTGGATATTAGGATTTGTGTTGAGAAGTCTGCTATTACCCCGATAGGTTTGCCTTGATATGTCACTTGCTTTTTTTTTCTCTTACAGCTTCGAGAATGCTCTCTTTGCTTTGTATTTCAGTGAGGGTTATATGTCGCTTCTGTTTAGGTCACACCTAATGGGTGTATGGTATGCCTCTGTCACTTGCATGTCTATTTCATTTTCTATGTATGGGAAGTTTTTTCTTATGATTTCAGTGAATAGATTGCTTAGTCCTTTAGTAAGAATTTCCAGTTTTTAATTGAATTCCTGCTATTCTGAGATTAAGTTTCTTTGAGTCTGCTGTAATCTGTAGCATTTCATTTCCTTGTTGACATTTGTTAACAGTCTGAGTCATTATTATGTTCTTGTCCTTAAATCAGAAAATTTCTCCTCATTTTGTGTCCTTCTGTTCCCTAGACTTTCTATGGAGGTTTTCATCTCTTGACCTTCTTCTTTTCTTTTCATATTTTTGGAATTTCTTAGTGAACTTGTCATTCATGTCCTGCATTGACTTCTGTAGTTCTGCTAGTTTTGCATTTTTTTCCTTAAGTTCTTTGGTTAAATCTTTTTTGAATTCTTCAAGTATTTTGTGTAATTTGTTGCCTGAGTCTGTCTTGTGTTATTTAAACATTTTGAGTAGTTTGTTGTCTGAGTCTGTTTTGAATTCTTCCAGTAGGTTAAATGTTGTTTGGAAGATGAAGAATTTTGGATCTTCCTCTGGTTCCATCCAGGTCGATCTTGGTGAGCTGAGGGTTTTTGTGGTATCTTGCCCGCCATCTTTTCTCATCTAACTGTTGAGTATTCCTTTTGCTTCCTGTGGTTACACTTTGAGCAAATTCTATTTATTTTTGATAGTGGAGAGTGTTGCTCTTTGGCTGTGTAATATGCTGTCTGTGTCACTGAGGTGGGGTTCCTCGTTACAGGACAGCTAGTTCACCCTTTCCTGCTTGACAGTTGCTACTAGGTCTGTTTTAGAGAGGTTTTTCTGCTGTGGTTGAAACTGCCAGTCCTGGCACCCTCTTTCCTTCTGGCAGGTTGTGTGAGGGTGGATGCTTCTGGGTGGCTCTAGTGAGAGGTATCAATTAGGCCCACCTGTGTGGGCTCTGAAGTGCAGGCAGGGGTCTGGGCACAACTACCTGGATGTCTCTGGTGTGCAGTAAAGATGGTTGTCAAGTAGATTCCAGGGCTGGCTCTGAGGTGTAGGCGAGAATGTGGACGAGGCTACCTGGATACCTCTCATTAGCAGCAGTGACAGGTGCAGAGTAGGCCCAGTTGCATGGGCTCTCAGGTGCGGGCAGGGGGCTGCCTTGGTGCCTCCAGCACACACTGATGATGGGTGTTGAATAGGCCCAGTCACATGGCCTCTGAGGTGCAGGCGGGAGTCTGGGCACAGCTACCTGGATGCCTCTTGCCCACAGCAGAAACAGGTGTTGAGTAGGCTCAGCTATGTGGGCTCTGAGGTGGAGACAGGGACCTGGGCCTGGCTAACTGGGCACTCTGGTGTGTATCAGCAACAACTGCCAAGTAGGCCAAGTCATGGGAGCTCCAAGGGGCAGGCAGAGTTCTGGGCCCAGCCACCTGTATGCCTCCAGTGAGCAGCAGCAATGGATGGAGGTTAGGCCCAGCCAAGTGGACTCTGAGGTGTAGGTGGGGGGACTGCAGGTGGCTACCTGGATGTCTCTGGGACGGGGCACAAGAGGGATTGCCTGTGCTTACTTGGATGCTTTGGGTGTGCAGCAGGAACGGGGGCACGAGAAGGCCCAGTCCTGCAGGCTCCTAGATGCAGGAGGTGGTATGTCAGACAGTACCTGGATGCCTCCAGTATACAGCAGGAATGGGGCACGAGAAGGCCCAATCCCACGAGCTTGCGGTTGCTGGCAGTGGGGTTGCCAGCTACTACCTGGACGCCTATGGTATGCAGCAGGGATGGGGACATGAGAGGGTTCAGTCTTGCAGGCTCTCCTATTATGAGTTTAAAAGTATTCCTTCCTCCTCAATTCTTTGAAATATTTGAGAAAGATTGGTGTTAGTTCTTCACATATTTGGTGACACTCATCAAAGATGCAATCAGGTCCACATCTCTTTGTGGGAGATTTTTTTTATTACCAATGGAATTTTTTTACTATTATAGATCAATTTAGATTTTCTATTGCTTTGTAATTTAGTCTTCAGTTTTGTGTTTTTAAGATCTTGTTCATCAAGGAAATTCAATTTTTTGGTATACAATTATTCATAGTACTCATAGATGATTCTTTTATTTCTGTAGAAACGTTTGTAAAGTCCCTCTTCCATTTCTATGTGTAGTAATTTGAGTCTTTTTTCCCCTTAGTCTCTAACACTTGTCAATTTTGTTGATATTCTCAATCAACTTTTTATTTCATTGATTTTTGCTATTTCATGTATTGCTATTCTAATCCTTATTACTTTCTTTTTTCTTTTAGATTTGAAAATTTTTTCTAATTACTGAAGTTGTAAAGTTTTCAAAATTTGAGATTTTTAAAATTCTTAAAAAATCGTAGTTGTTATATTTACGGCTATAAATGTCTTTTAACACAATTTTCACTGCACTATAAATACTGTACATTATGTTTTCTTTTATTATTTGTAAGTATGGTATTTTCTTATGTTCTTGTGCTTCATCTTTGGTCCATTTCTTTCTTAAGAGTGTGCTGGTTTGGGTTCCACAAATTTGTATCTTCCAACTCTCTTCTTCTCTTATTTCTAACATCTTGGCTGGGGGAAATACTCTGCATGATACATATCTTTGTAAATCTACTGAGATGTAATTTGTGGCCTAATATATGTTCTTTTATGAAAATGTCCCATGCTTTCAGGAATAGTGCTTGTGCTGTTGTTATTCAGTACCGTGTTCTGTATGTCTATTATTTCTGTATTTCTTTATTTATCTTCTGTTTGGTTATCTAGTCCATTCTTGAGAGTGGAGTATGAAGTCTCCATGATTGTAGAACTATTTGTATGTTCACTTCTGACAGTTTTTCTCTGCATACCTTGATGGTCTGTTTTTAATTATGCAACTTAGCAATTGTTTTACCTTTTTGCTTCATTAAATTTTTTCAAATATATTGTTAATCCTTGTCCCTTTCTTCATTTAAAATCTATTTTTATGGTATTAGCATAGTCATGCCTCCTCTCTCAATTACAGTTTGCATGAAACCTTTTTTACTGTCACTCATTCTATCTATTTCAATCTATGGATCTCAGGTGAGGCTCTTGTAGGTAGCATACAGCTGGCTTACTGAGTTCTTTTTTTTCTTTTAAAAAAAGCTGTTCTACTAATCTTTGTCCTTCGGTTGTACAGTGCAATCTATTGAGATTTAATTATTGTCAAAGAGAAACTTGTCTTTTTCCATTTTCTATACATCGTATAACTTTTATCAACCATTTTGTGCATTACTCACTTCTTTTGTGTTGTTTAATTTTTTGTCTGTTTTACTAGTATATTTCTGCAACACAGAATATTTACAATGAATTTGAGAATTTAGTGCACATATATGTCAACCTCTCATTCTCTTCCCCTCCCCTATTGACCCCTTTCCCACTCTTCTTCATCCCCCTAGACTTCCATCATCTTCCCATTTGACTCTATTATTTTATAGTCTGGATTTCTCATATTAGACATAACATGTGATATTAAACCTCTGAGTTTGATTCAGCTCACTAAGCATGAGATTAAATGCAACACCCTAACCTAAAACTCTCTCTACACACACACACACACACACACACACACACACACACCAATAACATATAAAAGCTTTCCTTTATTTTATCTCTGTCCCTGTCTCTTCGAGTTTTTGATGTCACAAAATGCATCCATATAAGTTGTATGTGCCCTTAAACTCAAACTAATAATCTCTTTAAGTGCATTCGTTTCTTAAATTATGTAGCAAACAAAATGTGTAGTTGCAAATCAAATTTACAAGTATCCTAGAACTAAATGATTAATTTTTGTTTAAGACAAACTCTCAGTAAATTGTTCAGCTGGGTCTTGACCTCACAGTTCTGCTTCAGCCTCCCCAGTAGGTGGGATTATGGGCATGTGCCACTGTGCTTGGCGCTCATGCGAGTATTTAGGAATGTATAGAAAGCACAAATTATGCAGATAGTAAAAAGTAGAATCATAAATCACTGCTATGGTAATGCTAGCTTTTACATTTATTGAGCTTTTTCTTTGTTCATATAGTTTTGAGTTGTCTAGTGTCGCATTCCAACCTGCAGAACTCTCCTGAACATTTTTTAGATAACAGGCCTGATGGTAACGAAGCCACTCACCTTTTATCTAAGATTAATATAATTTCTTTCTCACATTAGGAGATCAATTTTGCCGAGTAGAATTCTTAGTTAGCAGGTTTTCTTTATTAGCATTTTTATATATCTGCTCATTGATTTCTGGCATCTTATAAGACATCTGCTGTTAATTTGATAAGAATCCCTTGTGTGTCACGAGTTACTTCTTGCTTGCTCTTGGTAATTTTTTGTCTTTGTCTTTTAAAACTTTGTGTGTGCCATTGGGAATTCTTTCTGAATTCAACTTCCTTGGACTTTGTTAAGCTTCTGATATGTTTATATTAATGCCCTCAATCAATTTTGGGCAGTTTTCTGTTACTTTGTCCTTCTCTTCTTCGACTTCTTCATACTTAGCTTGGTAAGCTGGAGGGTGCCCCACAGGTCCCTCGGGATCTATGTACTTCTCACCAGTATGCTACTCATACTCTATTAATAATTTTCACTATCTTATGTCAAAATTCATTGGATCTCTCTTCTGTCTGCTTAAATCTGTCTTTTAATCTCTCTGGTGAGTTTTTCAGTAATTGTACTTTTCAGCTCCAATTTTAGAAACATCTTTAGAAAGAAGTTCTTTTTATTGAAATTTTCATTTTGATCATGCATCATTTATTTTACTCTCATAAGAGTTTGATTTAAAAGTCAGTTTGGTTGATTCACAATCAAGTCTTCTTCAGAAACAGTCCTGTTTACTTTCATCCTTTGAATGGTCATACTTTTAGGAAAATTTTTATGTCATTTGTGACGTGTGGTCATTAGTAAAAAGTGGACCTTTTAATCTAAAAATGTGCAACTCTAAAAATCAGACTTTCATTATTCATTACAATCTGCTAATTTAAATTGTGATGGGCTTTCTCTGTGCCAAAGACTTGTATGATGTGGAAAGTTGAGGCCAGTAGAGGTCTTCCTTGAGGCTGAGTCTTTCTCTGAATATATTCACTTTATAATTTCCCTCATATGTGCAGTTGCTTTTGAGTGCCTCAGTCTTTCAGACCTGATTCCCAAAATAAGAAAAAAGAGACTATGAAGAAGAAAAGACACATGCTGGTCCTTTAAATTTCCTGGAAGTCATTTAACTGCACTGATTAAGTATAATTCGAATGGTTTTCACCTCTGATTGTACCCTCGGTGTTCTGAGCACCAACCCCTGGCATCTGGAGACAATGTTTGTTATCCCTAGCCCCCAGGAGCTCTAAGCAGACATCCCTAGAACTCTGCTGGCCACATGCCCTGAGCCAGATAAGAAATGGGTGACTGCTACTATTCTAATAAGGTGAAGCTGACCAGATTCTACCTGGATTCTACCTGGACACTAGAGTTCTAAAACTTTACTTCAGATAGACTCTGCAGTGGAACTGTTGTCTGGGTGGAAGACAGCCTTCTGATGCTGCCTACTGTCTTCTGAATATTTTCTGGGACAAGCTATTTTATGAAAGTTTTGTCCTGGTCAGTTTAAGTTATTGCTATAGTTTGGATCTGGAGTATCTCCCAAAAGCCTTATGTACTTGGATGTAGTGGGATATCTGTAGAACAATGTACTTTTGGGGGGTAGAGCCTGCTTGGAAGGAGCAGATGCCTGGGTTTCATCTGGAGAGATGCTAAGTTGTTGAATGGTGGGGTGCCCAGGGCAAAGCTTGCAGGTGTGTGGTGTTGACTTGTGAGTCAGGAAGTAAGGGAGGGACAACAGGCTGTCTGAACTAAGTAAAGGAAGGAAGAAGAAACATTGTTAGAGCTTCTTACTGGGAAAGCTGTTGCCTTTGTCTGAGTCTTTAGACATGGACTGCTTCTGCCTCACTTGGCTTCTGTCTGCAATGCTGTGAGAAGCTTTCCAGTCTCTGCCATGAGCTTCCACCATTCCCATGAATATCCCATGAATGGAGTGTGTAAGACCTTACAAAACTGTGAGCTAAAAATAAGTCTTTCCTCCCTTAAATTGTGAGTGTTGGGTATTTTGTCATAGCAGTGAATAAGTAGCTATGACAGTTATAATAATAAACAAAAAACCCTTGCATTTATAGATTTTAAGAAGCAGTTTCTGCCCTGACCTCCTTCCTCTCCTGTTCCCTTTCTCCTCTCTTTTTCCCTTCCTTTATTCATCACTGTTGTGAGGGGAGGGACTCTTCCATTCTGTGGGTGGTATCTCATAACCCCTCCTATCATCTTTATCTTCTTCATCAACTTTGGCCATTTTCCATGAACTCTTTGGCCAGATGAAATTAGCAACGAAGTTGGGCATATCATGGAACTCAGACTTCCTATCTTCACTTCAGCTCCCAAACACTTTGAAGGGTCTCATCCAACTGAAATAATTTCTACTTATCTATCTAATCTATCTATCTATCATCTATCTATCTATAGTGATCTCCAGAAAACAGAACAGAAAGGATATGAAAGAGGGAAGATAACAAAGCAAGATAGACATTGTTAAGAAATTTATTTGCAATTCTTATTTTTGTGTTTTTGTTTGTTTTTTAAATAACATCATTCCTTAGATAAAAATGCAATCTTACAGGAATATACAATAGCGTCTCGCACAGAGATGACCCTGAAGCTCTCATGGAAAGGCTCCCTCCTGGACTCCCTGGCCTTTCTTGAGGGTGAGAAGGTACAGTGGGGAGGCCTGGACCACAGGAGCATCTTGCAATTACCAACTGCACAACAGTATTTACAATAGTCAGACTGTGACACTGTGGAGCTCGGAGGAGCAATGTTGTGGGGTAGTGACCCGAGGCACTGCCCATCTCTGAGGACAGGTTTGATACCTGACATAGAGCAGGGGAGAAGGAAGGTAGAATGGGCAGGACACTAGGGGAGGAGGGATGGAAGGACTTTAGTCTGGACCATTCCATATGGAGGGAACTTTTGCTTGGTAGTTGTGGAGTATTAAAATACAACAGAAGTATTATGGGAGCAACAGACACTCTAGTGCTTCACCTACTGGGGATCTGTCACTCTAGTCCCTATCAAACTTGTGTCTTTCCACAGGCTGTTCTCAATGAGTACCATCATGAACATGTCTTAACCTTTATTATCCATGGATATCTCTCCCGTGGGACTCTGGAAGTGTGATGTGTTGTGGAAAGGGCAAAATTCAGCTCCAGGATACTGCATGCACTGGTAGGGAAGTTAAGAGATAGATTCTGAATTGATGCGGCTGATGCCTGGATTGGGTGACCTGTAGAAGCAGAAAATTGAGCACATATCCAGAACACTGAGGCGCCTTCTGAAGGAGCGCTTTGTACAAAACTGCTCAGAAATCACCTGCCTTTGATTCTTCAGTTTGCTCCTCTTCTAACTTCACTGTAGTTTCTCCATATCAGGAAGTCTCAGGAAATAGCTTTGTGTACCTCTATGACCTGTTCTCTTTTGTCCCTCTTAGGGCTCTACGGAAAGGGGCCTTCTCTTCTCTCGTCTCTGGGCTGTTGGCTCATTTACGAGCCCAACACATTTACCTACAGATGCCTGTGGAAAGAGAGCCCTGCTCACTCCTTCCTCTCACTCTGCTTTTCTTCTTCCATATCTTTCTCTCATAAGCTTTGTGGCTCTAAGAACACCAAAAGTGGCATTCTAGTGAAAAAGAACTTGTCTGCCCAACTCCTTCATATAGGAATGGCACTCTCCCAATACCTTCACCCTCCTCCACCCACAGGCTTCTCTGGCAATGAGCTTGGTAAGAGGTTCACAGATTTGTTCAGATGGAAAATTTGCAGTGAATGTTTAACTCATGCTGGGTTAAATAGCAAGTTATCCTTTCTATAAGCCTCATAGGTCTAGGTCATTTAGTTCTGAAAGCTAAGATGCCTGAGATGCCCCAAGGAGGATGGAGGAGGAATTGACCTAGGAAGTAGCCAGTATTTGATCTGAGAGAGAAGAAGGGGCTCTGGTGATAAGACACAGCGGCTTCTTGTCTGCAGCAACTTGTCCTGTCTGCCTTTTGGTGAGCAGAGGCTTACGAGACTCTTCATGAAAAATCTCAACCCCAACTCTATTTTTCAGTGTTGAACTGATTTGATATGCTCGACAGATGGAGACACAATCTCTAATTTCCCTTTGGAGATGGATTAAAAGACTTTCCCAATATACCAGAAAGTCCAGGAGTCTTTATCACTTCACATTGCTAAGACTCAAACTTCTCACATTCATTAGAGAGGAAATGTTGATTTTTGGAGTACTTTCCCAGTGTAATAAATAATGTTTATTCACGATAATAATAGGTTAAAATGACGTTATTTCCACCAAGAGGGAGAGGGGACCCTCTCCAGTCTTCACCTTTTAAGACAAAGCCATTTCTCTGGAGCTCAACCTGAATTTGTACCTCTGGGCATGTTGGGAAGGGGCATTCTACTGTTTCTCCATACAGCGAAAACCTGGACCATATGCTCTAACCTTGGTATCAGGTGCCACAAAGCAATCGCTTACTGCTTTGAAAAAACAACAAATAAATGTGTGAAGACGAGAGATGGTTTTACAAAGTAACTGTCAGTATCTGCATGGGGAGTCCTGTCACCTCTGTCCACTTACTAGGCTATGGTCAGAAGGGCCAGCTTGGGGCCGGAAGGGAGCAGAGAGAGAACAAGTTAGAGATGGGAAAATGTGCCCTCTCCCTGCTGGTCCATGACACTGCATCCTGGTAGTCTAGGACACTGTGCCTCTGCCAAGTTTTCCTCATGTCTCCCCAAGACACAGCAGCTGAGAAGGTGGACTTTTGTAACTGTCCAGGGCTTCCCCTCCTGCCAGCTGATGGGAAGCTGTCTCATGGATTGCAGGCTGACTTTAGGGCTGGTGGGGTCAGGGGGTGGGTAGGGAAGGATCTGTGCCCTCATGGTCAGCCAGGTGGGGTGATATGGCTAGAAAAACAGCCTGCCATGAAGTTATGTTCTTTTCATCTTCCAAAGTAGATCCTCAAGGTATCAACCTCTACCCTGCACTGGTCCTCATGGGGGGTGGGGCATGAGATATGTCTTTATATAAAGTGGGTGTAAACACATGGGGTTTATCAAAATGTGGCCTTATTTTTGCTTTCATTTCTCCCCTGGTTCTCTCTGCTAACATTTCCCCCAGAGTCAAGTCTCCTTGAAAACAGAAGTGAAGTTGGGGATGATGCCACACACCAATAATTCCAGCTATGAGGCAGGAGGATTACAAGTTACATTAATTCCAGCTACCTAGGAGGCTGAAGCAGGAGAATTACAAGTTTGAGGATTACAAGTTTCCAAGTTAAAAACACTGAACCGAAATAAAATACAATATAAATGGTTGAGGATGTAGTTCAGGGGTAAAGCACTCCTATGTTTGACTTCCAGAAAACCAAACCAAGTGAAAATGAAAACAAAATTGACCTAGACTTTCATCAAGTCTTTTTCTCCCCTGGGATCTGAGTGGCTCTTCTGGAAGTCAATCCTTTCTCTGGCTTTTTGGTTAAAGGATTTGTAACTCCTGGGCAATGGTATTTCAGCTATCCCAGGACCATAAGGATGCAGACAATGATATTTCACTTATTCCAGGACCCCAGGGTGCTTTGCTGAGGCTATAGTCCTTGCTTGCCTGGACACTAACCAGCCTAAGTCTTTGTTCCATTGGTCTGACTCTAGAAGTAGTGAGAGTGTATCAGCCGACACCTGGGAACTGCCACCATGCTTGTGTTGACTTCCAGACTCCCCACTGTCAGAGCATTCTGGCTTTTTGGAAAGATGCCGACTTAGACGAATTATGTTCCTGGGACAGCCCCTCCCCACTTTCAGCTAGCCAGAACGAGTTCTGGAGGGAAAGGGGCTGGGAGGAGAATGTGGGTAGCTTCACCCCACACAAGCACCTGAAATTTGAAGCCAGGAACCAGGTGAGGATCAAACATGCAGCCTTGTTCCTGGCCTCGAGTTACCCAATTACAGGGAAGCCAGCCAGGTTAAGAGGGAAAGAGGCTGAAACTAATAGCTTCTGAATTAAACGGAAAAAGTTTCTGAATCAAGCCAAAATTAGAGAAAAGTTTCTCCTGCCTTCTCTTCTTAGTCTCAAGTTAAAACAAAACAAAACAAGAATGAGGAAGAGGAGGTGATGGAACATTTTAGAATAAGACAGAAAAGAGGCAGCTGGAAATGTTTCTGCTTAATGTGGCCACAAACATGAGAAAGGACTAAAATACCTATGTGTGGAAACAAAAGAGGCAGGGCTAGTCAGAGAGCAAATAAAAATGATGATTTCCAAACTACAGAATGCGACTTAAATTCTGCAAAGTTATTTTTTTTTGGTGGTCCCTTGGGAATCTTCATAATAGTTACAGAGGATTTGACAGTCATATTTGACAGAGTCATGAGGACAGCTCCATCTCAGGTGGAAAGGCATCATGTCACTTACACTAACTAGTTAGTCATGGGCTCAGGCTAAGATTCACTGGTGGCAGGGCCCCATATCCCTGCTGATGACATTCTCACAGGGTAGAGGAGGCGGGCTCCTCTGGTCTCCTGGTCAGTGTTGGCTATGAAGCAGAAGGCAGCCTGTATGCTTTCATAGAGCAGAGCTTGGAAGCCGTGTGGGGCAGGAGCTCCATGTAGCCCAGGCTTTTGGCCAATAGGACCTGATACATGTCAAATGTTCAAGAGAAGAACAGAAAGCACTATGAAAAGTGAATGTGTATAACTGTGTGTGTAGGATGAAATCAAAACTCAAAATTTCTGCCTAGGAATCAGAACCAGATATTCACTCCAAAGGGTTCCTCTCTCCATCAAAAATTAAAATCTGAGCAGTGGTAGACATTCTGAGAAACTGATCAAGAATGACACCCTTAATTTCTAGACAACTTTGTTGGCACTGATTAGGAAGCATAGTGTTCGGGTGGGTGGGGTGTGGAAAACCACCAAGAAATGTTGTTTTTAGATCTTAGTTAACCTGGAAGTATTGAGTGTATTTTTGCACTTTTTCATAGACCAGTCCATGAGATTACAGTTTATCTTCATTTAAAAATGGACTGGCCACTCCTTGAATCCACTGCAGGCCCATGTAAGTGCCAAGGTGTGAGGGAATGCTGGAAGAGATTCATTGGGTAAAGTCTGGGTGAATGGTTGGGTACAATAGTACCCAAATCAATCCCTTTCCAGCCAACACTGCTGAAATAGAATGGGAGGACACAGCACTGACAGGGTGATGCAGGTAGATGTAAACAAGCATAAAGCCTTTTCTGCCAATATCATGCACTCCTGATGCCCCCTCCCTTGTTTAGGTCCTTCCCTTCTCTGCCACACACACTAGGGTGGGTCCAGGGAGTCCTGCATCCTGAGGAAAAAATAGTGCATGTACAATGAAACGTGGCATTTGGGTGGGTCATGTTCTCACTCAGGTGCCTCTGTCCAGCGCCTGCTCTTCACACTTGGATAGACCAACTGTCAGAAATGAGGCTGCCCACCAGCCTTGACTGAATTCCATCAGTCAGCATGAGCTTTGCTGAGGAAGGACAGGCGTTAAGCTGCTGTGGGAATTTCCAGAGAAGATGCAGATGCTTCATGGTTCCTAAGGATGAGTGCTGCACTTAAGCGCTTCATCAAGAATGGAAAAAGTGAAAACCCAAACAGGTGTATCCTGGCGTCACCAAGCAAGATGCGGTACAGACTATCACAGGAGTTTGGCAAAATCAAGGGTAATGGAGTGAACACAAGATATGCAAAACAGTAATGTCCACGCCTGTTTGTGGACAGCAAAACAGCGCCTTCCACTGGTGATGCCTTTGCTCATTATTCAAATGAAAAGACATTCCCTTTCCCCCAACCATATATAGAAAAACACTAGGAAGCTCCAAGGGATAGCCTGTCACACTCCAAATACAAAATGATTTACTTTACATGCAGCAAAAATATACAAGAAGTGAATTCAAAAACAAACAATTCATTATATTCGCTTGGCACAATTTCAATTCAGTTTTAAAAAAATATTTGAAAAATACTGAAACTGACCTGAATTCAAGTATAACAGTTTCTTCAACAGAAACATCAATGCAATAAAATATTACACGAAATATATCAAAGCAAAATACCTTCTTGAGTTTTTCCCTTAAAATTTTGTTTTTTAATACAGTTTTAATGCCAACACAAGTCACAATTGTATTTTTAAATGAATATTATTGCATTGTTTTTGCATATCTTGTGGGACAGAAAAATGTAAAGTTACTGATTCCCATTTCAGAAGCAGACAGTGGTTTGTGTTTGCATTCAGATGGTCCCAGATGCAGATCTCCCCACAGCTGAGCCACAAGGGAAACTGGGCCCACTGAGTGAGCAGGTACACCTGGGGGACACATGCACACTAACAGCCCTCTAGCACGTCCTCACGCAGCACAGTCAGAGACTCTTGTGCACCCCAATATGCCCAGCGTAGGAAAGAACCAGCTAAGCCACCCACACGCGCAAGCCGCATCGAGTGCACTGCCAATTGCCTTTAAAATTATAAATCTGAACAAAACCAGAAAGAACAAACTATTGTGTCTAATAAAATGGTAACAGGTTATTGGGCATACATAATGGCTGGTAAAACTCTCCTGCCATGGATTCTATGGAATCTCTCCTCCCTGGAAAATGGAAAAAAGAAATCACAACCCTTTCAAGAATACAGCAAAACCAAGATCAATTTACGTATGAGAAAGTGAAAACAGTAAGGTGGAGGTTATAAAATTTGCCAAAGCTCTTCTTCCTCCTCTCCCCTTAGGAAAACCAAAATACAAAACAAACAAAACCCCAAAGCTGAACATGCTTTCAAGAAAAATTTCAAACCAATGAACAGTAGCACTCCCTGGGCTTCCAGCACCGCCTGGTTCAGCCTAGGCAGCAGTCCAGCTCTAAACGGCACTTGCTCCTTCGGCAGGTCCAGAGCTCACAGGACTCCTGGAAGACAGTGAGGCCTAGGCCGAGGCAGCCAACCACACCGCCTGTGCCTGCCCTGCAGTACCCTACCAGTACCCTACACTTTTCGGGTCCAGCTGCTAGCACGCTTAGGGACCTCGCTGAGGTCGCACCCACTTCCTCTCCAAGTCCACAGGGCCCTGGCTCTATGGAGACAGTGAGGCTCATACAGAATATGTGCAAATGATTCTCTTTTGTACAAGCAAAGTTGAAAGACACCCGTTTGCTATAGCGTCCTTTTGATGAGGGCCACGTAAGGAAGCCATGTCCTTCCCTCCAGGACGGACAGCAGCTCCCTGCGAGGCCGTGGGACCCGGAAGGGATCCGGGGCTGTCAGACCCAGCTCTCCCACCCAGCCGTCGCCTCCCGCGTGGGCCCCTCTGTTGTGCAGCACAGCTGTGGGCTTATCCCGCCACCCCCTGGAAAGCGACTCTGTACACCACCCTGCTCTGCGTCTTGTCCCAACAGGAATGATGAAGACGCTGTTCCGGTTAACTCCAGGTCACGAGAACAGTGAGGCACTTCTGAAACGAACCCATTAAGAACATTGAAACAAATAAAAAACCCAGCAACTCCCCAGGCCAGTCGACTACAGGCTGCGGACATGGACCCTGCTGTCCGGGAGTGTCTCCTCACTCACACCGCATCCGGGGGCGTGTGCACAGCCCTGGTCCTCCTCGGCCCCAGCCTGGTCCTGCCCCGGGTCCCTGCAGTTCACAAAGGGTAAGAGGGTGCCGTTGGGGCTCTGCGGGGCCACCCCGCTGAGGATGTTGTCTGCTGCATTCTCCATCTCTTCTATCGTCATGTGGCAGGCATCAGCCAGCTCCTGGGTTGTCACCTCGATGAACTTGGGGTCCTGAGCAAACTGCCCCAGTCCTTCTGAAATCAAGACCTGCAGAAGGCATAAGAGGGTACATGGGTAAGACAGAAAAGGACAGTCACCAAAGCTCAGCGCTTCTCTCCAAGTGAGTCTACAGCAATGCGACTGAAGAAAGGTGTGGGGGAGGTGCTGGGGCTGTAGCCATGTGTGCGTTTGCATATGTATGCATGTAGGCATACATGCATGCACGCGCTTTTGTGTAAATGGCTATATTGCACAAGTGTGCATGTATGTGTGTGTATTTTCTTTTCTTTTCTTTTCTTTTTTGAGACAGAGTCTCACTCTGCAGCCCAGGCTGGTCCTGAGCTCACTGTGGAGCCCAGGCTGGCCCAGACTCACAGCAATCCTCCTTCCTTGGCCTCCTGAGTGCTGGGATTACAGGCGTGCACCTCCACACCATCTTACATGGTGCTGGGGAATCGAACCTGGGTACTTAGTGCTTGACTAAGCAAGTGCTTTCACCACTGAGCCATTCATCCAGCCCTGTATATGTATTTTCATATGTGTATATGTGAATGTGTGTTTCATTCTGTCTGTATGTGTCTATAGGCAGGTGTATGGGTGTGAACGTATTTTTGTGTATATACATGTACGTACATATGTGTGTATGAGTACATTTCTGCGAGTGTGTGTGCCCAGATGCATGCATGGGTGAGTGCTTGTGTGTGCAGATGGACACTCATAGAAAAGGAGTGGTGATGGAGCACTGGCTACAGGAATGGATTTGAAAACTCATCAAAAATAAAACTGCCTTCTAGAGGAGCACAGGGTCTTGGTTATGGTACTTCATAGTTCCCAGGCCGCAGTAGTCCTCTCCTTGGCACCTCCAGAAGCCTTTCCTCTTGCTCTTTTGAAGGAGCCTTCATTTTCCTTTGGTGAAATCTAACTTGTGTTCCTGTCCCTGTCTGCTTTCCTGGAGGGCTGATCACTGAGTAGTAAAACACCTTGCCTGCACCTGCCTTTGGTCTGCTTGCAAGGACCGGCAGGTGACCCAGCACTTCTCCATCCTTCCATCCCACCATGTTAGGGCCAAGTGAGGGGGGAGCAAGGGCTCCAGACCCAGGCCAGGGGGGGATGTATCTGAGCCCATTCTGGCCTGGTGCCTTCTTGCCTTATTGCCTGCCTGCATAACTCTTCTCTTTACGCCCTGCTTAATTTTTCCTTAGTGCTTCTGTCTGCTCCTGACATGTTATAGCCATGTTTACCTGCCTCTCCTCACTGCAGTGTGAGCTCCTCTCAGCAGATGCCTCTTTATCTCTGCCTTACAGAGATCTGTGTGATGAATGAAGGGAAACCAGACTGAAGTGAGGCATAATCACTATGGAGTCAGAAGGGACCGCACACACCAACTGACCTTACAGCTGCCTGCCCGGCAGCCTAATGACCATGCAGTGCTGTCTCAGACTGCCTGTATCCAGTGATGGGAAAGTCCCATCCATTCTGGGACAACTCTCCTGGCAAGATCCTTCCCCTCTGAGCTGAAATCTGTGGTGGTCAGGCTGAGCTAGTACTTCCAGTCCTGCACCCCAGATCTCCCTTTAACTCTCACACAACCCCTAAAAGTGCCCACGACAGGCTGTGCCACACCCTGTGAAGTCACCTTCTCTCCAGGATTATTTCTGTCATTCTCCCATCAGTGCTCCTAAGTTATGTGGGGTCTTGCCATCCCAGTCATCCTCCTTGGATTTGCTTCGATTTGCCAAAGCTCCCCGAGATGTGGTGCTAGGATTGCGGCAAATGCTCTGGCTAAGCAGGGGCTAGTGGAACTTCAGCTCTTCTGTTCCAGATGATAGGCTCTTAGTCCCCGCTATGCACTTCAAACCTTGAAGGCTTTAAACTCCAGCATTGTTTGCCGAAGGCTGCAGCACTCCTTGGGGGATTCTGAGTGCTCTGAGAACCACAAGCTTCAACTTGAAGCTTCAACTTGATATAGATATGCAGCCTGAGTGCCCAGGAGCCCTGGGCAGCCACAGAATGATGTTGGTTTTCTTGGGATTCACTGGCCTACGGCAGGGGTGCTCTGCTCACTGACTTTTCCCCTCCATATCAGCCAAATCTCAAGAAAGCTGAGCAGCATATCATGTCCACATGCCAGGCCCTCCTTCTGCAGGTCCTAACAGTGGAAAACTTTCTAGCTCGGAGCCTTGACATCCAACCTACCAGGAATGAACCATTGTTTCCTTCTCCATCCTCCACCTTAAGTCCCCTCCCTGCCCTTGGCCTTTCTTTCCCCAGCTGCTATGTAGCTCAGAGTCACTTACCGCCTCTACCAGGCTGCTGGCACTGCCATGGAACTGCCTCCCAGGGGTGACTTCCTGGCTGGGTACTGTGAGGGAGACAGGCCGGGCTCTCCGTGTGGCACTGCTGCTCCCACCACAGGGGCTGGTCTCTTCCAACCAGGTGCTGCAGTGGATGGATGGGAAGCTGCTGTTGAGCTTCTCACTAGACTCAGTGCCCTCCAGCCGCAGAGTGGGGATGGGCTGTGGGAGCCAGCCTCTGCTGCCTGGCGTGGCAGGAGGTGTGGCACAAGGCCTGGACAAGGTGGCAGGGGAATGGCTTCTCTGGAGGAGGGGGCTCAGGCCAGCCACTGCCAGTGCCTGTGGAGAAGGAAAAGCTGTTACTGGGAGTGGTCACAACAGAAACCAACAGGCTTCTACTTTCTGCACAGCTGCACAACTGTTATTTTCCAGTGAGCTCTTTTTGCCATCATCACCTTTAACCACCTGCATTCCATCTCACCAAGACATGTTCTAAGTTTCAACAGTCTCTCTCTCTTTCTCGTGTGTGTCTGTGTGTGTGTGTATTCTGTGGCACGAGAGATGAGGGCCCAGAATCTAGGACTGCTGTGCAGGTGCTCTGCTCTTCACACTTCTAATCTTCAGGATGTACTTTATGATTACCTTATCCAGAAGTGGTAGCTTTTGCTACCAATTTCAGAAATCTATAACTTAGATCATCTGCTTTTTACATGGACCTGCCATCCACTAGCTGCAAATTCTCTCATTCTTGGTTTCCCAATCAAGAGAAGATAGAGAAAAATGATGTTTGCATCACACAATATGTGATGCAATGATGTTTGCAGCCACAATACCAGTGTCCTTGCTCCTGTGCAGCTGGTGTCATGTTCAAGTGTAATAAGGCCTGTGACATTCAGTGCCCATCTCAAAGAGCTAGAAAAAACTAGTGGTTATCACTTTCATTTTTACCATATATTAGGCCATTAAGAATGTCCTGACAATCTTGGCTCTGGCTGTGTGGGAACCACTGTTTACAGCTTCACTGTATATAATTAACTACCTTCATATTTGCAGCCCTTGTCCCTAAATGTTCACAAGCATCTCAAGGGTAAAGGTTGTAGCCTGTGTCGTCATTCCTCTAGAACTTGCTTAGGAGTATCCGCTGCTTGGACATGACATGCTTGTGAGGGAGGAATGCTATGTGGTGAGAAATCCCAGAACTCAGAGGCAGAATCACAGGAACATTGCTGCTTAAGTTGAAGGTGACAGTAAGGTACCAAAATGAGTCAAATCATAGAAAGAATTTCTCACAGTATAATAAGTACATGTGGGTAAAACCAACTTTAGAAATCTCCAATACAGTGCATAGTGTCCCCATATCCTGTCACTCCATGCCCTCCTGTCCTCAGTGTCATGGTTTAGATCTGAGTATCCCCCAAAAGCTTCATGTTTGTATGGATATTATGTACTGTTGACAGGTGGGGCCTGCACATGCCTGGGGCATGACCCGGAGGGGCATGTGCAGGTTCTGCCATTGCTACCAGTCTTCTCTGTTCTACCAATCTGCTGTGAGGATGTCTGCCTCTGGAGTCTGGTTCTGGTTGCAGCTGTGCCCTACCATGTGATCCCACCATTTCCAAGCTGCCCACCTGTGAATGGACCTTCTGAACTGTGAACTAAAATAAACTTTTCCCTCCCTAATTTGCACATATTGAGTCACAGCAATGAGAAAGTAACCAAGAGAGAAATTGGTACCAGAAAGTGGTAGGGCTGTTGCTGTGCTTTACCTGACCATGTGGTTTGAAAGCCTTTCAAACCAGTTTGTGGGGGGAATTTGGAAAGGCTGAGGATGCTGGCAGGAAAAGCCTTGGAGTGTTGTGAGCCAAACTTAATGGGAGATTCTGGTCCGAGCTGAGAAGACTAGAATGCCGATAGAAGTGTGGATTGGAAAGGCCAGCCTCAAGAAGTTTCAGATGGGAAAGATAACTGTATAGGCAAGTAGTTCTATGCTCTGGCAAGAAGTTTGTCAGAATTTTGCCCTTGTCCAGATACCTTGCCTGAAACAGAGATTAAAGCAGTGGATAACTTAATCTGCCAGAGGAAATCCCAAGGCATACTGATATTCAAACTGTTACATGGAGTTGTTTATGGCTTTTAGCCAGCTCTATGGTGAAAGACAAGATAAAATGGCAGAGAAAAATCATATACAAGGTTTGCAGTGCAAGGCCATCATGGCATGCAATGGTGGGGCCAAAGAGAACAGGGAAGTTAAAGAGATAAGCATTAAAAAGAAGCCAAATACTTACCATCAGTACTATAAGAGAGATGTCTTGAGGGTGTCTCAAAAGTCAACAAGACCCCACCCTTTACCAACTTAAGGGTAGAGAGGCAAAAGACTGTGCTTTAAGAAATATACGACAGGGTCAAAAAGAAAGATGTTTGCCAAAGATTGGCTGACTGGAGTTCAACTGTCTCAGAACTCGGAGACTTCTCCAGTATTTGTTCAAGGGGGTCAGGCTATTGCTCAAGCTACTGGCAGACCTTGGCAATGTCCACACCATCCCGGCTTTACAAGCTTGCAGAGTGCAAGAATTGTGGATTCATGGAGGCTTCCATTCAGATTTCAGAGGATAGATTTGAGGCCAGGTGAGGTGTCCCTGGGAGGCCAATATGTGAAGCTGTAAAAAAAGAAGCCTAAGGTGCAGTGGAAAATCCAGAAATTTGGAGAAGAAGAAGCATGGATCGTCCACTGAGGAAAGCTGCAGAGGCTGTGAGCATATCCAGGCCAAAGGAGAGAGGATGGAGGTTGCAACCTGCAGGGGTGCTATAGGCATGGACCACCCAAGCCCTTTGGAGTTCATATCTTGCTGCAGTTTATCCCAGGAGCTGAACACATGACCACAGGATTTAACCCTTGCACTGCAGGGTTTAGAAATTGTTTGGGTCATATTGCCTTTTGCCCTCCCTTTTGGAATGGGAATGTTTATTCTGTGCCATTGAATGTTGGAAGTGCTTAACTCTTTGATTTTAACAAGTGCTCACATCTGAGAGTTTGCCTTGCATCTCAGAGAAGACTTGAACTTTTTTTTTTTTTTTTTTAAACAGTGCTAGAACTGTTAAGACTTTGGCAACTCTTGGAGAAAGACTAAGTGCCTTTTTCTTAAGGAAACAGACATGAGTTTTTTGGGGGTCAGGGGCAGAGTGTCATGGTCTGAATCTGGAGTACTGCCCAAAGCCTCATGTTCCTATGGATACTGTGTGTTCTTGAAAGGTGGGCCTGGTAGGAAGGGGTGGATGCTTGGGGCTTGACCTAAAGGGCATGCACTGATTCTGCCCTTCCTCCCAGTATTCTGTGTTCTGCCATGCTGCTGTGAGTATTTCCGCTTCTGCAGCTCCAGCTTTGGCTCCGGCTATAGTTGTGGCCCCACCATGTGATTCTACCATTTCCCAGCTGCTCACCCATGAATGGACCAAGACCTTCTGAACTGTGAGCTAAAATAAACTTTTCTTCCCTTAATTTACGCATGTTGGGTATTTAGTCACAGTAACAAAAAAGTAACTAGTATACTTGGCTTGTGATGGTTCCCAGACTAAGGTTTCTGGATCCCCGAAAATGTGAGTGAAGGATAAGGCTATGGTCAGTGTTTCAAAAAGCCTAGTAGAAATCATTCCTGTTTAAGTAATACCACAGGTGAAGTAAATCTACTTTTTGTTGTTGTTTTGTGGTGCTGGAGATGGAGCTCAGAGTATCACAAATGGTAGGTAGGCACCTGAGCTCCACTCTAACCAACAAAACTGCATTCTTTAATATCAATTTGTCTAAGTCACACTGGCCACCCTGTGCTGATTATAAGCCTTGATAGGCAGTTGAATGCTTTGGGTACAAAACTAAAATTTAAGGTGCAAGTCAGGAGTGGAGTCAAGATGGCTACAGTGTAAGACTGCTTTGTCAGAGCTTCATGTGAACTCAGATAGAAGACTGAGATTTAGCAGCTTAGCTTAGGAAAACAGAGGAACAGCTGTGTCTGGAAGGTGACAAAAGGACCATCAGGAGAGTAGAAAGGATCACTAATCATGTCAGTGCAGCTTCCCAGACAATAAAAGGGCCTTGGGACACACCAGATGGGCATAGCCTGTAGCCACAGTGGGCAGGTGTGCCCAGCGAGTCAGCCTTGGATCACAAGCTGCTGAGTATAGGAAAGGAATTATGGCCGTAACAGCAGCCTAGACAATGCCAGAGAAGCTAGTGGTAGTGTCTAACAGACAAAAAGGGGCCTTGGGCTGTGGTGGGCCAGAATAAAGAAGGTATGGTTGCAAGCCTTGAAGTTTAAGGACTATGAAGTATAAACAAGTGTGAGAGTTCCAGCCAAATATTCTTGTAGGTTAGGCTAGAAAGGTGACTCAGCAGCATAGTTTGGGCTGTCACAGGAAACAGTCTATGGTAAGGTATGCTCAGAACATATTCCAGGGAATTTGGGGACCCTGCTTGCCAATGATAGGAAGAAAAAAATGCTGACAACGAGAAGGGAAAAAAGACTATGGATCTCCTGAAAGATTTGAGCCCACCAAGAATAGGTTTTGGGAAGCAGAGGTTTCATCTAGCCTAATCTCACCACACAGGTGAAAGAAGAGTCAGATCACTTCGGAACGGCTTGCTCAAGGGAGGGAGACTGTAAGTGCCTTTGGACTACAGGGCCATTACTGATTGTGACCACAGTAGAATCCAGCAGGGTTTTTGCTCACTCAAATCTCATAGGAGCTGCAAGAGACACTTTTGAGTGGTACATCACTGCAGACTGAGACACACGGAGAGAGGGAACTGGTCCCACCCTCTTGTTAAGATGGCACGACCAAAAATCTTGGACATGAAGAGTTCCCATTCGAAGAACACAGGGAAATTCATTTGGACATTGGTTTCATTTCAAGGATTCTCTCTCCATTTTGGACTTGTGTTTTTCTTAGTATTGATTTGTGGATCTTTTTTTGTTGTTGTTATTTGTCAGTTTTTGCATTTATTTTTCTCTTGAATAGTTCTTTAGGCCTTTTTCAAAGAGCTCTTCTATAAATTTTGGAAAATCCAGAATTCTCTATTTACTACATAGCTTTCCTTGTTTCTTCTTTTGTCACTATTACTATGCACATCCACTTTCTTCTAGTATGAGGTGGGAGTTCTGTCTTACATTTCTCTACTCTACATACTTGTATGTTTTCTGTTGCACCTCCAAAACTAACCCTTGGTCTCAGTCCTCTCCCTATTTCATCCCCTAGTATTGCTAAGTACTGATAACTCATATCCAAGTGGCTTGATCTAATAGGAATCAATAATTTTTGCTGGACATACAACATCAAGGTCTTTTCATACTATCAACAATAATATAGTGTCAAATTAATAAACTCCTCTAATAAGTTACTACACAGTTTGTACAGTAGTAATACTGATTACATTCATAATTAGTAGTATAGAATACACTAGCAGCATAGATCACACTGTTAATGTTAAGAGTGGAATGGCTATATGAATTTGTCATGATACGTCAATAGCCAGTATATAGTAAGTCTTACCACTGATATTTATATCTATCCCACTGTTAAGGAGAACACAGTGTTTAGAGCTTACTAATGGTTGATAACTTTTGGTGGTTTGGTTTAGCCTGGGTAAGCTATATAGATGTCTATTTTATTATCAATGGTGATATAGGATGAACATTAGAGAAACCTTCTGATAAATCAATCTGATATTTATTTGGATAGATACAGTGATGGTAGAAACTATGCTTCTAATGTAAAGGACAGAATAGCAGCAGTAGTAAATTCATTGTTAGATTTCTGTCAATAACTTATTAGTCTTGACTTATCATACTATTGCAGTTTTCATTCATGTTGTCAATAGTGACACAGATAGTGATCCTGATTTCTAATATATGCCAATAACTAGTTTGTCCTTAGACCATATAGAGTGTTATAATCCATTTTTCCCTCACTGAAAGTGAATGGGAACAGGTAACTAGCAGAAGGTTAGTCATTGAAAAGACCTCAGAATTAATAGCTGAGTATGTAAAGGATATAAATATTAAAAACTTAAATAAACTCAAGGAAATTCCAAGGAAAGATGTATTCTAATGAGAGAAAGCTCCAGAGGAAAGACAGCATTCTTTGACCCTCCCTGATCTACAATACACAGTAATAGAACTATGGGAAAATGAAGTCACATGCAAGGAAGTCCCCAAAAGCTGCTATCATGGACCAAGAAGTAGTTGTACCGAAAGAAAAAGAAGTCAAAAAAAAAAAAAAAAAAAAAAAAAAAGGAACAAAAAAAAAAAAAAAAAAAAAAAAAAAAAAAAAAAAAAAAAAAAAAAAAAAAAAAAAAAAAAAAACAAGTGGATCTAGTAGTCAATCAGATTAGAGAAAACATTCTTAAACAGCTGCAAGAGATGCTCAGTGAATTCAGAGATTTAACTAAAACTAATGGTCTTAATTTATAACACCTTAACAATTATGTAGAAGACATGCATAAAAAGATCAAGGAAATGCAAGAAATGAAGGAACATTTCAGTAGAGAAGTTGAAAGAGTAAAAGGATTCCAAGCTGAATTCCAGGATATAGAAAACTCATTTGGAAACACCAGAAGTCTGAGCAGTATGAAGACAGATTATTGGATCTTGAAGATAAGGCTGATGACTTGAGCCATATGTTCAGTAATGACCTAAAAACAAGAAGACAAGAAAGATACTGTATGCAACAGCTCATGGAGAACTTAATAAAAACAATGTCAGAATTATAGGAGGTTGAGGGAAAAATGAAAAAACCCAGCACCCTCAAACCTTTCAAATTTCCTCCCACAAACTGGTTTGAAAGGCTTCCAAACTACATGGTCAGGTAAAGCACAGCAACAACCCTACTTCTCTGGTACCAATTTCTGTCTTGGTTTCTTTCTCATTGCTGTGACTCAATATCCATCATCCACCACTTAGGGAGTAAATATTTATTGCAGCTTAAAGTTTCAGAGGTGGGTGGCTGAGAAGGGTAGAAGCATGTGGCAGGGCTGAAGCAGGGCAGATTCAGAGCCAACAATTCCTCAAGCAGATTATTATTATTATTATAAAAATTGAAAGTGTTTCCTCTTAAATCAGGAACACAACAAGGCTGCCCACTCTCACCGCTCTTATTCAGCATAGTCCTTGAAACACTTGCCATAGCAATCAGGCAAGAAAGCAAAATAAAGAGAATATGCACTGGAAAGAAGGAAGTCAAACTATCCTTATTAGCAGAGGATATGATTATTTACATAGGAGACCCCCAAAACTCCACTATGAAACTCTTGGATATAATAAACAAATTCAGCCAAACTACAGGCTACAAAATCAATACTAAAAAAACTAAAAGCTTTTCTCTATATTGACAATGAACTCCTTGAGAAAGAGCTCAGAAGAATAATCCCATTCTCAATAGCCCATCAAAAATTAAATACTTCAGATTATACCTAACCAAGGAAGTGAAGGACCTATGTAAAGAAAAATAAACTTAGGGAAGAAGTTGTAGACAACATAAAAAAATCCTCTGTTCTTGGATAGGCAGAATCAATATAGTCATAATGACTATACTGTCAAAACTGATATACAGGTTCAATTCAATTTCTGTCAAAATACATTTTTTCCCACACAACTTGAAAAAATAATATTTAAATTCATATGGAACTAAAGGAGACCTAGATTAGCCAAAGCAATCTTAAGTAACAAGACTAAGGCAGGCGGCATTACAATTTCATAAATCAAGTTATATTATAAAGCAATACTTATAAAATCTACATGGTACTGACATAAAACAGATAGGTAGACCAGTGGACCAGAAGTGAGGATGCAGAGATAAACTCAAATACCCTCAGCTACCTAATCTTTGATAAAAGAGCCAAAAGAATACACTGGAAAAAAGATAGACTCTTCAACAAATGGTGCTAGGAAAATTAAACATCCCTGTGTAGATGAAAGAATATAGACACACACCCTTCATACTGCACCAAAATTAAATCAAAGTGGGTCAAAGACCTAGATATTAAAACTGAAACACGAAACTTTCTGGAAGATAAATTATGCAAATATCTATACAGACATAAGTGTACACAAGGACTTTCTTAATAAGACACCAAAAGCAAAAGAAATAACCCCCAGAACTAACAAATGGGATTATGCCAAATTGAAAAGTTTCTGGACAGCAAAGGAAATTCTCAACAGTGTAAAAAGAGATCCAACAGACTGGGAAACACTATTCACCACCAACACCTCAGATAGGATGGTCATAACCAGAATATACAGGGAACTGAAGTAAGCCCTTCAAAAATCAAGGACCCGATTGAAAAATGGGCAAAAGAAATGAATAGGCAGTTCTCAGATGAAGAAGTTCAAATAGCCAATAAATACATGAAAAGATATTCAACATTCCTTAGCCATTACAGAAATGCAAATGAAAACATCACTTAAGACACCATCTAACTCCAGAGACAGAAGGGTGTATATCAAGAACACAAACAGCAATCAGTTCTGGTGAAGCTGTAGGGAAAAAGGAACCCTCCTGCACTGCTGGTGGGAATGTAAACTGGTACAACCAACTATGGAAAGACTGGAAATAAATATCCCTTTCGATCCAGTGATACCTCTTCTGGGAATTTTCCCAAAAGAGTTAAAAACAACATATAACAGAGATACATGTATACCCATGTTCATAGCTGCCCAACTAACAATAGCTAAAATGTGGAAGACACCCAAATATCCATCAATAGACCAATGGATACACAAACTGTTGTATTTATACACAACAGAATATTACTCATCTATAAAGACAGATAGGTTGGAGGCTTTTATAGGTGAATGTATGCAATTTGAGACCATCATGCTTATTGAAGTGAGTCAGAAGCAGAAGGTTAAACATTGGATGTTTCTCTAATGAGAAACCCATATCATAATTATTTCATAGAGCTTATCTAGGGGAATAAGAGGAACTGGAGGGGAGGTGGAGGAGCAGTAGGGCTGACAAGGGAGAAGGGAGGGGTTTGTAGTTTTGCCATGATATGCATATGCACAAAATACTCAAGATCAATATAAAATTTATTATTGCCTTTATACATATCAATAAAATAGAAAAAGAGACCTTGCTACAGCTTTCCCCTAAAGAGAAGTGGGGCCTAACCTGGAAGCTGCCAGCTCTATAGTAGAGTACACCAGCAGTCAGACACAAGAAATCCTGATGGGTGTCCAGGGGATTTCCCATTCTGCTGGGGACTGTCTAGACTCTGTGATGATGGCCACTGGCCTCTCTAAAAGTGTAGGTACCTGATGATGAACCAGATGCAAGGGCAGGACTGTCTTCTGGGAGACATCAGCCCCATGAGTTTTCTGTCGTTTCAGACACTCCAAGTGGAAGGATGCTCTCCGACCTGCAAAGCCAGCCAAAACAACAAGATCAGGGCAGCAAAAGAGAACACTGGCTTGTGACAAACACCTCTGCTATTGTATGGATCATGCCTCTTCTCAAAGGCGCAAGAGTTAAAGGTTTAGTTCCCAGCATGGTGCTAGGTAGGAGGTGATGAAACTTTAAGATGTGGAGCCTACTGGCAGGTTTTAGTGCACCTTTGAAAGAGATTGTGGGATATGTGTCTCTTTATCTCTTTAACCTCATGGCCAAGAGATGAATGGTTTGACATATCCTCCTGCCATCTTTTGAGGCCTTGAGACAAGACCAAAAACAACAATCCAACTCATCATGTACTAAAACTTCCCAAACTGTGAGCCCAGCAAACCTTTCCACTTTTTTATGTCAGTTATTTTGGTTCATTGACACTGTAACCAAAAGCTAACTTGTGGAGGCTCCCACTTCGGTGGGTGTGAGGAGTTGTGACAGTGGCAGCCGACACTCCTCTTCTTTGCTACTTGTCTTCCCCCTGGGGCATACTGAGTAGCATGTGTCAAAGTCTCATCCCAGCAAACTGGAATTCTGTCCTTTGTTTTGAAAATCTTCCCAGCCCCATCTGGAGGTTGTGTGAGCCAGGCCAGTGTTCCCTGGTCATCCCTGGGTATTTTAACCACAAGTCACTTTAGGCCACCAGTCACATCTGGAGAACAGGATGTGTGTTTACCTAGGGAGGCAGTGTGGAGGAACCTCTTCTGCGGAGAGGGCTGGGTGTCCATCTTGTCCTCTTCAGTGGGTGTCAGCTGTTGATTCTCATCATCTTGGTAGGACAGTCTAGAACAGAGGATTCTTAGGGCTTATTCACAGCTGATACAGGAAACAGCTGCCACCCTAAGAGGCAGTATGTCATTTCCCTTAATGAAGTCAAACCTTTCATATAGTTTTAGGAGGTGTAGTAGGAACTTGCCATCCCAAGAAGTTCTGCCCCGATCTCTATCATCCCAGACCTCATTCCTAGACCTCTTTGTTGGAGACTCCAGCTCCTCACACAAAGCTTGCCTTACAGCAGGACTTGTGGCTTTTGTCTTTTTTTTTTTTTTTCCTGTGCTGGAAATGGAACCCAGAGCTTCAAGCTGGGCAAGTTCTTGGCCACTGAGCCACAGCCCCGCCTTCCCCTTGCATTTCTGATTTGGAGCATTGGACGCACTTTTGGGGTCAAAGGTATTGAACATACTGAAAGGATTCTAGGCACATAAGGTATTGGCTGAGGCTCCTGTGTTTACACAGGCCTCTTCTATGTACCCTGCCTACATCAATGCTCCCCCATGCCCTCATTTCTAACTGCCCTGCCAACCCCTACATCCTCAAGAGCACATAAGCTCTTGCCCAAAACAGGCACAATCTTTCAGTCAAGAACAGGTAGTAGGGGTCCTTTGTTGATGTCTAGACCTCCCTGTCTTTTAATGATGACTCCAGTAAGAAGTGTATTTTCCCTGCTCCTATATGTGCAGGCATGCCTGACAATGCAGCTTCACAAGCTATACCACTCTTAGTGTATGCATCCCTCATTGATCCTTTTGAGTCTACTCTAGTCTATTCTATTTAACGAAGAGTATTTGCTACAAATCCCAAAAATGGCTTCCCAATGCCCCATGGATCAGCCTTCAGCCTGAGAAGCACAGGGGCAATTTAGTCCTTTCATGTGCATATCAGGTCACAAACTTTATCTTTGGTGCTGTCCTTCATATCTTTCTTCTAAAGTATGCCTAGCAACTCTATCACTGAGCAGTCCTTAGATTCCCTCACCACTTGAGGGCAGAGAGATCTTGCATCCTTTGTTTTCTTGGAATCTGTTATGAACATCAGTAGACATGGAGGGAAATTTGTTGGATGCAACCTGACATACTTAGCCTTGGACATTACTCTTGTTCTCAACTAGGAAGTACTCTGCACTGTACTTCCTTCTTAGCCACAATATCTCCACATTTACAAACCAGATTCAACTTGACTTTGTGAGTCATCATGGCCACTGTGCTCCATGACCTCCAAGTATCTCTACTCCTTGGTATTTATACCCTCCTGGGAAGGCAGTCAATCTCCACATTGTCCCCTCTTTTGAGATTTGGTAAGCCTCTCTGAGTTCACAATTGGCTTCTTCGTGATCATTAGAGCTCTAGATAGACCAAACCCTCAGAAAGCGCCTACTGGATGAACCCAAGTGCCTGTTCTGACTCCTACCATTTGCAATCTCTACACATCAATTTGGAGAAGGACATCTCTTAAGGCGCTTCAAGGATTTCTTCCATTTTATATTTTGTGCCACTGAGTCAAAAAAGCAGAAGGCATGCCTCTCCCACCACCTATTTGTTGTGGGGACATGACGGCACAAGAGGTTAACTGATTTGTCAAGTCATTGTTCATGAGCATTTCCCCCATCTCTCCTCCTTCTTCAGTTATTCTGCTCCATGAGGGATGAGAAGATACTTCTAAAGTTCTTCAACCCAGTTCCTGGGCAGAAGCCTGGACTCCAGGAAGCTGCACATGAGTTGGTCTTAAGTGCTCTGGGGCTGAGGTCCCATTCTGCTCCTGCCACCCTGGCTTCTCTTCAGGGCCCTCAGAGTCCTTCCTCACAATAAAGCACTTTCAGAAAATATTCTAAAACTGGGTATCTGAAGTATTCTAAATGCAGCCCTCAGTCATAAATACATTGCACATGAGGACTTCATTGATACATACAGACCTAGGCAGACAACCAAAGTTTTCACAAAACAGTTCTCACTTTTGTGACATGTGAATGCACATTGGTATTTTCTATTGTTCTAGAATACGCTACTTTTAACTTTTTATTAATAATTTAAAATTGTGCCAACTAACAAGACACAGGGTAATCATGTTTGTCTGTCTGCTGCAACGGGCATTAAGCCCATAGTCTTCTTACAGAGTGATATCCTCAAAGCCCTTTTAAAACTTTTCATTTTGAGACATACTCTTGCTAAATCATGAACTTGCTCAATGTTGGCTTGAAGTTGTAATCTTCCTGTCATTTCTTAACATTTATAAAATGTATAATAACTAAATCAGTGTAGTAAAAATTTCCATTTGCTTAAGAAATAAAAATGTTTATTTTGATAAACATGAAATAGTTACACATATTTCTAGGGTCCACTGTGGCATTGCCTACAGTATGTTCATAAAATCAGGGTAATTAAGGTCTCCATCTTTTAATAATTTGTGTTTGAAGCCCTGGAGCTCCATGTTTCTAGTTATTATATATATATAAAATTTTGCTGGCCTTTTAAAACTGCTTTAATAAACATTACAGCCTCCTGATGGATATGATCCTGCCTTTAGAAACACCTTGCTCTGAATACTGCCAAAAGTGCCCTCTTCTGGGAAGATTACAAACACGTTCATGAAACATTTAATCATGTTTTAATGGTGTGCGTGTGTGTGTGCGTGTGTGTGTGTGTGCGAGTGTGTATGCGCGTGTGCACGCGCGCGTGCATGTGGTCTCATTACCAAATATATTTATGACTATTGGTTGCAGTCACACAACAGTTTAAAAAATAATGCTTAGAGGTTTTACTGAAAGTATTTATCGTGGGGAAAAGCCATGCAGAAAGGGGCATGGTGGATGAGGGGCTGTAAGATGTTTTACTAACTTCACTAACTTGTAGTCACAACCACGGAAGTGATTTTGGTGACCAGGTCCTGACTGCATCCGCAAACCCTCCCCTACACCCAGGGAAGCCTGGGAAGGAGGCAACAAAGCTCACATCTCTGTGGAGCACAAGCTGGGCTCACTGCAGTATTCAGCATCTTCATTCCTCTTCCCATCACAGGTCTCTTTCTGAGAAGCCTCCTCCTGACACACCATGGCTATCTGGCTCTCCCGGGAGTGGCATCTACGGTGTCCCAGATGGAGACAAGTATCAGGAACTGCCAAAACTCCTGCCCTTTCTTTAGCAAGTACAGTGTCACACACACAGACAGGTAAACACATAGACACATGCACATATGCACACATACACATGCACGTGTACGCCCACAGGCACACACCAGACACATGTGACACTCACAGGCACACGTGCACACTCCACTCAGACACAAACACAAAGACTCATGTTCACAGATGGGCAAGCAGGGACATAAGAACACATGTGCATACACACAGGCACTTACGCACACATGAACAAGGGCACACATGTACAGACACAATTACCATAACCTCTTCCTTCTGCAATCACTAATGAAGCTATGGGGCCCTAAATGCATTAAGATTAGGGTTAGGGTTTGACATGGGAGGAGCAACTCTGGATTAGGATCCAAGAAGCTGAGTTCCGGGCCCAATTCACTTCTGGCCCAAGACATTTAAGATACCTCAAACCTTAGTTTTCCTTTCTATAAAATTAGGCACATACCCTGCCTAACTATGTGATGAGTAAAGATGCTTTGAGAAGCAGGAAAGAGCAGCTTTTAAAGGGTCCTGTGGGCAAGATGGGTCATCTGAAGATGCCTGCGTCTTCGGGCATCTGACAGTGGTAAAGTTCCTGGAATCATATTTTGATGTGTCTTTGATTCTGACACCAGATCTTTGGAGTGAGAGAAGCCTCACACAGAGGGATTTGTTCTGAGCACAGAGGAGTGGGCCTGAGGCCTGATGAGCCTGATAACATGCTGATCCTGAGCCTAGGTTCTTCTGGAGCTTCAAACCATTTCATGCTTGGCCTAGAGTGTCACAGACTAGATGTTTTCCCCTATGGACCCCTATGGGTTCTTATGTTCATCTAGTCAGGTATTATTTGGCTCTGCATTAAGTACTCTTTCTTTTTCTATATGTGCTCCCTCTGGCTCTCAGCCTGTAGAAGCCAACAGGTTAATTAAACTTTCTGTATGGTCTAACCTGACTCATGAGGGCAGCCAGGAAAAATCCCAGTTTAACCTTATAGACCTGAGTGGATGGGTCAGTGCCCCTAACTTTTATCTTGTCCTGTGAACAACTCAGGTTGGGGGTAGAGTTGTCTGAGGGCCACCTCCACGTGGCTGCCACCCCAAGTCAGAGGGAGGGAGGCATGAGATGTGAGAGGCTCTAGATGGAGCAGCATAAAGAAATGTACAACATGCTCTGGCAAAGCGAAGCAAGATGGGCTAGAGTGGAAGATGGCAGCAAGCGTGACATCACTACCAGAGGACCTCTGTGTGCAGGCCATACTGGCCCACTCTCAGCAAGGCAAAGCCAAAACTGGAGCCACCATCTTGGTCTGGAGCTGAGACATGAAGGATGAGGCCCCAGAGTTAGAACACTGACTAGTTCTCTTTGTCATCTGGTGGAGCTTAGAACCTGAATGTTTTCCTCAATTGCAATGGGGAGAAGGAGATCTGACAGCCACTGAGAACTTCCTGTGCACCAGGCTTTGTCCCAGGTATTCTGTGGGTGGTATATTGACTGAGATGCATTCGTAGGGGCGGGGCACTTCCTGTGAGCCAGTCCTTGTCCTCAGTGTACTACGGGTGGAATAACTTATTGAGATGCACCAATAGGTGCTGAGCACTTCCTGTGAGCCAGGCTGTCCTAAGTTCTTTGTATGCAGTATATCTTATTGAGATGCACCCGTGGAGAAGGAAATCCCCTGATGTCTGCTCCCCTAGCTCTTCTTTCACACAGAACAAAATTTAATATGAAAATGCCCTTTGAAGGAAGTAGTTTAATTATGCTAAGATGCTACTGGTGGACACAAAGAGCCTTCCTCAAAAATAGGTTTGACAATGTGCATAAGGTAAAAAGACGTACTAGGACTGAGTCCTTAAATGTTATGTTGAGGTGGAGGCTGTAGAAAACAGAGAGCTGTCAAATAGGCCAATTAAACTGACATCTTCTATGCAAAGCCACCTTTCAAGTCATTACAGAAAGTCCTTTGCTGAGCCTGACTTAAGCATAGAAGGTATAATACATATCTCCTGGGTCCAGGACTCCTACAACCTTGGTGCTGGATGGTTAAAGCAGTGGTCTTCCAGAGTATAACAGATGGGATGAATGGTCAATGTGACCTTCCTGTCATCAAAACCCACAAAAGCCCAGACTAAAAACTGGTGCTGTGGAGGGTTGTGATACCAGTGTGAATGAGGCAGTGTACTGGATTCAGGGATTCAGAAAGACACCTTCACCTCTTGACTACTTTTGAGCTACAGGGCAGAAAGAGGTGACCTGCCCCACTGGGGTTCTGTCTAGTCTGGTGGGGAGCCACAGTCTTGCTGAAGAAAGCATCCCACTTATGGGTGACATGGAGAAATTCAAAGAGCGTCCTCTTCCACCCTGGCCTTGGGAAGCCCGGAGACCCACATCGCCCAAGCTGTGCCTCTCAGAGTTGAGAGCATGGCATGGATCCAACCTGCATTCCAGCATATATCATAGCTGTGTGCACAGGTGGGAAAAGCAATCAATCTGAGGACACTCCTGTCCTGTGGCAAAATAATCCATTGCTACCAAGAAGGGCCAGCTGCCACCAGAACCTCCCCTTATAGGAGATGACAAGAGCTGTGAAGACAAGACAAGGTGCTTCTGCGCTCCCCTCTCACTGTGTGGAGGGGCAGGGATAAACAGAGACTTGGACAGGAAGGAGGGGGGATTCCTGTACTGCCTCATTCACACAACCAGGTTATGGAGCAGTGTGCATCTGCTCAGGAAGGATGAGGGGCTCTGTTAGGTGTGGGACCTGGAGATGTGCTGACCAACAGAGTGATGGGTGCACTCTGAGAATGGCTGCAAAGTTTTGTCAAGGCCATCTTGGCTAGCAGCCTGCTGCCTGCTCTCTCACCTCAGTTAGGGACAGCAGTAGCCTCCATCAGAGCTAGAGGGGAGTGGCAGGCCTGGTACCTAAGCTCCCTCCACCCTGGGGTCCTCAGACTGGGGCCTATGAGGCCCCACACATAGCCAGACCCACCCTCGTGCTTACCTCGTGGTGCTGAGCTTCCACAGGGCCTCCTGCACCCTGGAAGCAGGAGACGAGGGGGGCCTGTGGCCCTCCACAGTGCTGACCATGCTGGGGTAGCCGGCGGGGCGGGGGAAGCAGCCCAGGGCAGTGTTGTTGGCGTTGTTGATGTTGGCGTTGGAGCCAGTGGACGAGTAGCTGCTGGGGGTGAAGGTAGAGTCCACCAGCTTCTCATGGGAGGGCGACTCAGTGTCACCTTGGTTGTTACCCGCCTTGTTGATGTGCAATGGGCGCTGGGTGGTGAAGGTCTGGGGAAAGGCGTTCCGGCTGTCGCTTTGGTAGTAGCTGACATGGTTGCCGAACAGGCCACCGGCCCTCTGTAGGCAAGAGGGAGGGTGGGTGGAGAAGAAGGCTCTTCATGGCCTCTTCTCTGAGGGGATGGCACTAGGTAGCCACCAGAGATGTGCGGCCTAAGGGAAGCTTGTCAGCCCTCGAGGGACTCAGATTCTGGGGGGAGGAGCAGGCGCTCCAGACCCAGAGGCTGTGCTCTTGGGGGCAAAAGGATGCAGTAAGGACAGAACCCCACCTACAGGGATGGGGGCCATGGGAGGCTTTGCCATCCTAGGAGTTCCTGGGAGCAGACTAGGAGGTCCAGGACGGGGTCCTTCTGATCAGCAGTTGGCAGAACCCACCATGAGGCTGAGGAATGAGGAAAGTGACTAAGGAGCAACTCAGGTTCTAAAAATAGAAGTTCACTGGCTTACACAGCTAAAAACTTGTCTGGCTAGTTTAAAAAATAAGGGTGAATCATTTACTGTAATTATGTTGTGACCTCCTTTATGCTAAATAATCTCCAAAACTTAAATCAGAAACCAGTGTTCTCTTCATCCTTGGCAAGTGGCTATTGAAGGGTGGCCTAGTCCTGACTGCAGACTGCTTTGGTGACTCACTCTTTGCTTTTGGAGGTCTTGTCTTGGAGGTGTAAGCATGGCATGGTGACCCTGGGGCCATTCTGTAATACATATCTCATGGGATGAGGATGAGGATGAGGATGAGAGGACAGCAGGGGCAGGATGGACTGATCCCAGCTCCCCATGCCTCAGCCTAGGAGTTGGGGAGGGACCGGGAAGGGGTGCACAGGCCCAGCTACAATCAAGGTGGTCTTGGTGGTAGCTTCTCCTTGCTACAGAAGAATCGTAGCCAAACGCCTTCAGGTGAGGCAGGTAACACAATGAACGAGGAGAGGCAATGAAAGGCGCTGGTGTTCTGGCACAACTGATTTTAATATTCACAGTTGCCACTGATGGTCAGCTTTAGTCACAGGAGAGGAGAGGACGGTCTAGAGGGACCTTCTTGACCCGGACAACACAGGCCTACCGCAACCATGCAACTACCACCTTGTTCCTGCTTCTGTGGCGGCACGTGAACAGGTGCCCACTAAGGGCAGACCCGGTGACGTTTTTCAAGAAAAGCTAGAGTTCTTTATCTTTTACTTGCTCAAATATTACCCAACAAGAGAGGTGTGGCTCAGGGTTACCTACAACTTCTCATGTAGACATTCTTCTGGAGAACATTTCCTTTAGGAATATGCCATCTCCCTTCTCTGAGGTGCTGTGCCCTATAGGGACTGCTGTGACCTGTAGCCAGGCTTGAAGACAGAGGGGAAATGTTCAGAAGAGCCTGGAACCTGCCACAGAAGTCAAGCCTTTCCTCATGGGTTTTCTTGTCAGGACACAGCCCAGCCTCCTTCACTTCAAACTTAACTTGGTACGGAGAGCATTATTGTCATTTCACTTACCCTGAAGATGTCATCTTCAGAGGCAGCAGACACAGCCTCCTTCATGGCCTTGTCCAGCTCCTCCTCAGCAGTTAGGTCTCCAGAGATGGCTCGTCGTATCTCGGGCCCAATGTCATGCAGTGTGCGCAGGCCAGCCTGGAACCACAAAGGTATGTGAGGATCCTGGTCTTTTCCACTGAGCTTCAAAACCAGCCATTACCTTGGGATCATGTACCCAGGCCCTCCACCTGCTTCTTTCCTTCTAGACAGATGGGTCTCCAGACCAGGGATGGGCAACCCTGGGACCTTTCTTGTCACTCTAAGCTGGAAGAAACCAGTTGTCCAGCTGGAGGAATGGGCACACTAAAAGGGCCCCCAGGCACCCAGGTATTTTCTATAGAGCATCTGAGGGCTCCGAAGGCTGGGAGGGCAGGTAGGACTGTGACAAGGCAGTGGGAAAGGCATGGTGAGAGACAAAGGGTATGGAACTTTAGTCCTCCTTATGCTGACCTGTGGAAAGGCTGGGTGGCCTGGGGAAGTCCTTCTGAAGGAACCTGGCCTCCAGCCTCCGGTGAAAGATATGGAGCCTGGCCAGGTTCAGAGGAGAGTAATCAGGATTTTCTGGGCGTGCAGTCCCCCCTCAGCCCCTCACCTGGAGGGACAGGGCATTCCTCTGGGAGGGCTTGCCCACAAGTCCCTGTTCCTTGCGCTTCTTGAATTTCCGGAAGTACTCTTGGATCAGAAAAGTGGCATAGAACTTGCCAACGGTTACCTCATCATCTGAGACAAAGAGAGAGGACAAAGGATGACAAGGCAATTCAGTTGGACATCAATTTGTTCCAGCATCTAAAGTTTCTCTAACTTTTTAAATTTAACTTTTGGGGTCGAAAGAGGAAAAAATATAAAATGGTCTATACTGAAAAGTCTGTCTCTCGCCACATCACCTATCTCCTTAGTTTTCACCACCTCATAGCTACATTGTTGGTCTCTTAATTTTCCAGTGATTCTTTATGAAAATGATTTTTGCAAATAAGTAAATAGGTAAATCTCTCTTTTTTAAAAAAGTCTTTCTGTGTTGCCCAGGCTGGCCTCAAACTCTGAGACTCATACAATTACTCAGTTTCAGCCATCCAAAGAGTTGGGACTATAGACAGCCACTGCACCTGACTCTTTTGTTATATGTAGTTTATTGGTAAAGTTATTCTCCATTTTGCTGTTTTTTTCTTAGACTGACAGTGCTAACTCTTATTTCATTCCACCCATAATTAAATGACCAATTCCAAGTGCAAACATAATGCTGGTTTTATCTCCAATGTTGTTTTTTACTAGTATGCATTTGTGATATGTAATAATTATGTTCAACTTGAGAAACTGGTGCTCATACAAACTGCATCTTCATTTTTATTTCCCTTCCTCCTTTCCCACCTTCTTAGACACTCCACATCCTCTTTTCCTCTCCACAAAAATCTGTCCTCCAATTTCCTGTCATCTCTGTTCTGTGGCTCTCATACTTAATATATTTCGGTATTCTCATATTAGAGAAATCACGTGATATTTAAGCTCTTCTGATTCATTTTAACTATTTTTCTAAAAGTAACTCAAAGATATCTTTCTTTATGGCCGAGTAGTATGTAGTACTCCATTGAATATATATATATATATATATATATATATATATATATATATATATATATGCACACACACATTTTCTTTATCTGTTCATCTATTTATGGACATGTTGGCTGCTTCCAGGATTTATTATAAATTATACTACTATGAACATAGGTATGCACATATCTCTGCTGTGTGATGACTTTAATTCTATTGGAAACACAAGGAAAAGAGGTATAACTGGGGACTATGATTGGATCTGAAGTGTCCCCTGGGAAACTCATGTATTTGGAACCATGTGCTGCTGGGAAATGGAGCCTGGCCAGAAGGCGCAGATGCATGGAGCTTGACCTGAATAAGAGCTGTGTCTATTTGTCGAGATTGGGGGTTATCCAGATCAATAGTTTTCAGATTTGTGTTACTGATTTGTGGGCCAGGGAGTGAGGGAGGGGCACCTACCTTGAATCAGGGGCTCAACTGGAAGCTCGAATTGGGAAGGAAGGAAGAAGAAACACTGTTGCAGCTTCTTCTTGGTAAAGCTCTGGCCTTGCCTGTATCTCCAAACTTCCCCTCAGTCCTGCTTCATTTGTTTTCTGTCTGCAGTGGGGTGAATAGCTCTCCAGCCTCTGCCATGTGGCTTTACCCTTGTCAGCTACCACATCAGTGGACCTGAAACTGTAAGCTGAGTGGATCTTCTCTCCCTTGAACTGTGGGTGTTGGGCATTCTGTAAGAGCAGCAAGGAAATGACTGGGACAATGGATTAAATGGAAAATCTATTTCCAGTTTTTTGAGAAATCTCCATACTGATTTCCTTTCCAATGGCAATGTAAAAGGGTTCCTTCGTCCCCCACAACCTCACCATCATTTTTATTTTCTGAGGTCTTATTAGCAGCAATTCAGAATCACATGGAACATGACTATTTATTTGCATTTCTCTAATAGCTAAATATGTTGGAGATTTTTCATGTATTTATTGGCCATTTGTATTTATTCTGTTAAATGTCTATTAATTTCAGTTGTCCATTTTTTGACGGAGTCTTTTATTTTGGGGCATCTATTTTTTCACTTCTTTGTATATTCTAGATAATCCCAGGAGTAGCTGGCAAAATTCTTCCTCATTTGTTGGTTCCCTTTTCACTCAGTTGCTTGTTTCCTGTGCCTTTTAATTTTATATATTCCTGTGTGTTGCCTCCTGATGTTCTCTCACGTGCATTAGGTGTTTTGTTTCAGGAAGTCCTATTTGCCTATTTTATCTTCCAGCAGGTTCTGTGTTTCTGTTTTAATATACAGTCTTTGGTCTATTTTTATTCGATTTAGCACAGGGTGAAAGATTTTGGTCTACTTTCATTCTTCTACACATGCATAATCAGTTTTCCTATCACCATTTGTTAAAAAAGCTATCTTCTTCCAGCTTATGATTTTGGCCTCAGGTTGATGAGGGTGCTTGGGATTGTTTCTGCATCCTTGATTCTGTTTCATTCCTCTCTCTCTCTCTCTCTCTCTCTCTCTCTCTCTCTCTCTCTCTCTAAATTAAGACCATTTGTTTTTTTCTAATCACAGTTGCTCTGTACTATAACTTGATGTCCAGGACTGTGGTTCCTTGCACTGTTCCGTTTTGAGACTGCAGGGAGAGGTTGGTAGAAGATTGAAGTTTGGGTTTTTTCCTTCAACCACATAGATATGGTGCCAAGTTGGGCACTAACATCACACAGGACATCGCCACTCTTTGGCTTGAGAGTATTCCACAGGTGGGAGTGACTCCTGGCGGGAAAGTCTCCAGCCAGTGAGTCGCTCCTCCCTTCAGCCCTGTTCCCTATGAGTGGAAAAGCTGAGTCCAGGTTAGGTCTTGCCTCCCACTCACTGAACACAGCTAACACCATGGCCCTGATGGCCCTGACAGGCCTTCATCTGGCTGGATCTCATTTCCATGTGGGAGGTGACACCTGAACCCTGGTACAGGTAAGTCAGGAGCCAGCACAGGGTTTGGAAGGTCACGGTGTACTTGCCTTCCCCTAAGCAAGGGATGGAACTACAGATGGCACAGAGTGATAAAAGAAGCTTGAAAATGTACATTATCTCTCTGTATATACCTCCCCTGTTTCCTGCTACAAAAGACTCTTTTATACCTGTGGACAAGAAGGTGTTGACTTGAGGGAAATAAACTTTGAAGAAATCTTTTTTCCCATTTACCATAATCAATGGCCTCCTTTGATTTGGTCAGCAGCCAGCAAACAGGCCAAAGCATACAGTGCTAAACAGATGGTAGCACTCTGAAAATTACATGGGTGTTTTTTAGCTGTGATAATGCCAGCTAAATTAATCCATGCTTGTTTAATAAATATTCATGTAGTTATTTCAAAATGATAGATTCAAAGTGCTAGCAATATTCATCATTATCTTACTTCATCTCAACACAAATTTATCTGCTATAAGGAGTGCATGTGAACATTTCACCAGTTAATTCTAACTTATTGCATAGTTGTGCCTAAGCACTTAAATATTAAAAACTTTTGGTTAATGTACTTTATATTGGAGTTACAGCACTATAGTAAGACTGTGAAAATTACCCATAGAGAAAGTTGATATTATCTATGATTTTCATTTGTGACCATAAAAGGCAACAGAAACTATTTGTTTGAGGTTCTATCTTACCCCAGTGAAAATGGATATTATCAAGAACTGAAAAAACAAATGCTGACAAGGTTGTGGAGAAACAAAATCCTTCTACATTGCTGGTGGAACTGTAAACTGGTACAAGTGGAAATCCGTATGGAGATTCCACAAATGACTGAAAATAGATACTCCATTTGACCCAGCTATACCTCTTCTTGGTATCTTTCCCAAAGAGTTAAAGATATCATACAACAGAGATACATTTATATCACATTTATAGCAGCACAATTCATAACAGCTGTATCTTGGAAGCAACCAATATGTCTTTCATGCACACACACACACACACACACACACACACACACACACACACCCAAAACTCTGCCACAAAGAAAGATAGATTTTAGTCATTTGTTGGAAAATGGATGCACGTTGAGATCATTATGCTTAGTGAAGTGAATCAGTCAGTCAGAATTTAATATCACATGGTTTCTCTAATATGAGAATCCTAAAGCACAAATAAGTGAAAGTGCCAGATAATAGATATGGTGGGAAATGGGGAGATAGATTTCTGGAAAGAAAAAGAGGATGGGGGAAGGTGAGAAGGAGGAAAGGGAAGTGAAAGTGATTATGATGCAATATATATGTACACCAATTCCTCAAGTTCAATGCAGCTATTTTTATTGCAAATGAATACTAATAAAAATAATAATTTCTAGGTAAAAACAATTTTGTAAGCCAAAAAAGTCACTTGCTGTGACAAAGGACTTTGAGCTTGGTAGAGTTAAGGAAAAACAAATAACTTCAAATGGGAGATGCTTTAGGGGATTTTTCTTCCAGGGCCCTAGAGAGAGCAGTCCTACAGAAGTGAGCGAGGTGGCATACGGGGAAGCTAACACTTTGTGGAGTTGCCTTGGATCTTCTGCTAACCTCTGTGCATCTAAGGGTTTGCCTGTCTCCACAGATTTGTGTGTACAAGGTACAGCGCCCTATTCTCATCTCATCAATAGGGTCTCTGAGCACCCAAGTAGGATCTGGAGCATGCAGATGCTCCCTGGGCTACCTGTGAGCCTTGTTCAGAATGCAAGTCTCAGAGGCAGTGTCTACATTTCCACGGGAGCTACACTCTAGGGAAGAAAAGACTGAAGTAAAGCAAGCATGAGACAGCTGCAGGAGTGCAGGGGGAACTTACCACCAGCAGGGGGCACCACTTGGTCCAGTAGCTTCATGCTGGTCCGCTTCCAGATCTTCTTGATGATAGCCCGCAGCTCCTCATTGGCTTGTTCTAGGTTCCCTGAGACAGGAAAGATGTCAGGCTGAACCGAGCCTGAGTCCTGAGTGCACTCCCATGGAGAAGGCCCCTCTCAATGAAGTGGGAACTACTGATGATAGCTTTTGTTCCACACACCACCAAGATGTTCTAGTTTCACTTTCTTCCTCAAACTAACAGCAATCCTTCTGCTTCAGCCTCGGAGATTATAGGTATGCACTGTCACTCCCGGCTTATGTGATGCTGGAGAATCGAACTCAGAACTCTGTGCTTTCTAAGCAAGTGCTCAAGCCCCTGTCCTCCTGTCCTCACCTGTTTCCATTTTGAAACCTCACCACTTGATGCTTTTCCTCTTGGGGGCACTGGGTGCCTGCTGGCAGCCCCATGGCACCTCCACTGGGCACACATCAGTGTAGCACTCATCAGGATCAGTAAGGCTGCTGTCCACAGGTGGCAATACCCATGAATCTCCCTGGGCTATCACAGGAGACAGGAGGATTACAGTGAAGGACAATCCCTTCCCCCTTGCATCTGTGTCTGTAGGATTCTGCCCCTAAGTCTCCCACCTTATAGTGATAAAAAGGAAAGCTGAGACCTGCAGCTACAGAGAGGTTATGCTGGCAGGACCTTAGATGCCCCCACCAAGACCAGCATGTACCCCCTGCATCATCCCCAGGCCAGCAAGTGTGGTGGATTTCATTTCCATGGTTAGGTTATGTCACACACCACCTCTGATCCTAAGATAGAGATGTGATTGCTCAGCAGGCCCGACACAATCACATTAACCCCTTAAAAGCGACACCCCTCCTGGGAATATATCCAAAAGAGACCAAAACAACACATAGCAGAGATATATATGTATACCCATGTTTATAGCAGCACAACTAACAATAGCTACAATATGGAAGTCACCAAAATACCCATCAACAGACCAGTGGATACACAAACTGTGGTATTTATACACAATGGAATACTATGCATCAATAAAGTCCAACAGCGTGGAGGCTTTTATAGGCAAATGGAAGAAACTTGAGAACATCATGCTTAGTGAAGTAAGTCAGAAGCAGAAAGTGAAACATCGAATGGTCTCTCTGATATGAGAGACCCAGATCCCAACTCCTTTGGAACTTAAGACGAAAGACAAAGTGATAGAGGGGGGTAGGGCGGGGGGTGAAGCAGGGAGGGG